>APFE030213289.1:0-24157 GCA_000404065.3 Pinus taeda | reverse complement strand
ATCTATGATTGGAAGTCTACTTTACTTGACAGGTACCCGACCGGACATCATGCATGCAGTAGGAATAGTTGGAAGATTTCAGGCAAATCCAAAAGAAACTCATCTTCAGGCAGTGAAGAGACTTTTCAAATATCTTCAAGGGACACAAAATTATGGCTTATGGTATCCTAGAAATACAGATCTCACACTTCATGCTTATACAGATGCAAATTGGGCCGGAAGCGTGGATGACAAGAAGAGCACAAGTGGTGGTGCATTCTTTATGGCTTCCAGATTAATATCTTGGTTCAGCAAGAAACAGAGTTCAATTGCGTTGTCTACAGCGAAAGCGGAATATGTTGTTGTTGCATCTTACTGCACTCAACTCCTTTGGATGATGCAGACCTTGCAGGATTTTCAAATCACTTGTGCACCACCTATTTCTATCTTATGCGATAACACAAGTGTAATCAGCATCTCAAAGAATCTCGTCATGCATTCAAAAACCAAGCACATACCAATCAAGTATCATTTTCTCCGGGAACAAGTGCTTGAACAAAAGGTCAAGTTGGAGTATGTTTCTTCTAAGGAACAAGTTGCTGATATTCTCACCAAACCATTGCCCAGGGAGACTTTTGAATACCTCAGGCAAAAGCTGGGGGTTGTTGATGCATCATGTTATTGTTGAGACTCTTCTGATTATTGGTTGTACGCATGATTCATCTGGGTTATATGAGTACATGTGCTGGGTTGCGGCACAGGTTCAGGGGGAGAATATAATGCATTGTTGGCATTATGGAGGATGTACAAAAGGAGATCATGGGAGCTGGTCTGAATATAACTGAAATATGTCTCTATCTCTTTCTTGGTCATTCATGGTGTCTAGTGGTTTATGGTTCTTCTTTGCAAATCTTGTTCATATTCAGGGGGAGCATGTTCTTAGGGGGAGCATAACCCTTTGCCCTTGATGTCAAAAGGGGAGAATGTTGTTGAAGTTTTTGAGGTTGCCATCAAGTCCAAAGGGGGAGATTGTTGGCATTATGTTTCTGGTATGGTTATATGTTACAGATGTTGTACTTTATGGAAACACCCATGGCATGGCTCTCAATATGATGAGAATTAAGAAGTACACAGGAGAAAAGTTCACGAAATTTTATGGAGAGAAAAGTTTATAAAAGTTTATTTCATGTGGAGAAAAGTTCACAGAATTTTATGCAGAGAAAAGTTTATTTCATGTGGGAAAACTTACCTTTTGTCCATGGTAGTTAGTCCTTGGAATTTGAACCTGTGGTTTTTGGACCATGGCATCTCGATAGACGTGTTGATCCCTAGTATTGAGTTGATGGTATTGGTTTGTTATGGTTTTGGCCCGTGGTATTGGTCCATGATTTGAGGAAGAGCTTGCCTATATAAAAGAAAAGGAGATAATTTGGCTTGTCTATGCTTTTGGGTTGAATATCTTAAGATCTGAAATATTGGGTTATTGTTTCAAAAGCTCTATCTATATGAAAGTGAAGTGGAAAGCGAGTCTGTGAAGGGTGATCTCTCGAGCGTTGCAGCTGCGGAAGTGCGGAGGCGCCGCAGGAGACGCCGCAGGAGGCGCCGCAGGAGACGCTGCAGGAGACGCCACAGGAGACGCCGCAGGAGGCGCCGCAGGAGGTGCCGCAGGAGACGCCGCAGGAGGCGCCGTAGGAGGCGCCGCAGGAGGCGCCGCAGGAGGCCCTGGAGGAGGCGCCGCAAGAGACGCCGCAAGAGGCGCCGCAGGAGACACCGCAGGAGGTGCCACAGGGGACGCCACAGAAGGTGTTCTGGGTTTAGTTTTTTGTTATTGTGGATCTGGTTATCTAGGTGACTTACTGGAACTTGATGATCATTTGATATTTATAGATCCAGTTTGAAAATTTATGAAAAGTGGTCCTTGAAAGAAAAGAAGTAGGCGTTTGTAGCTCCCTTCCAAGAGAGACTGGAAAACGAGAGAGAGTTGTAGCTCTCTACAGGTTGCAGCCTGCGTACTGGTAAAGGACCGCATCAGTACAAGACCATTGTAAAAGGAGTTTCTAATTTGAAAGAAGATAGAGACATATTGCAGCAGGTAGTTTTCACCCACAATGGTTTTCCACCTTATATCTGGTGTTCTTTGATGTGACTGTCTGTTTTTCTTGTTCATGCTCATTGTTTTATGGTACTGATATGCAAAAATAATTCAAAGTAAAATAACGAATAATTGTTAAAACGACTAGATAATACTGATTCACCCCCCCTCTCAGTATTATTTTCAACACTATCACAAAAGATGTGGCAAAGGGAGGATTCGTCACTGAAGAGGAAGTTATTTTTCATGTGCAATATCTAGACTTAATCTATACTCAGTCTAGCATGCTCTATGACAAAATCCCTGATGCTTGTAGACCAAAATTTTCCGTTCCTCCTCCTCCTAAATTAAACAAAGACTCTCATGTCGGCGATGGTGTGATAGGTACAACTAGCACGAAAACTGTAAAGGCTACATCGAAGAAAGCTCACATGGTTTCTAGTCAAAATGAAAATGAAGAACTTCTCACCTCAGAGGTAAATGTCGTGTCGACTGACAAAGGCAAAGAACTAAAGCAACCAGGAGGCAAGAAGATAAAGAAAGGTAAGAAGAAAAAACAGGACGAGCCATCTCCTGAAAAATCTTCTGCAAACCCTTCTGGAGATAGGAAACCAAGTCATCCATGCTTTATATGTGATGAGGATCACTGGAAACAAGATTGTCCACATAAAGTTTTACTTAGAAAATTCTTGAAGAGTTCAAAAACCTCGGCGGTATTGAATGATCTGTTTCCAAATCCAGGAAAAAATTTGGTTGCTAGCGACAATGCTTCCCCATCCCAAGTGCTAATGTTGTCTATTTTGAAGCAAAAAAATGATGCTTTGATATCGACAAGGAATAAATATTACGGGAATCCACAACTATCGAACAACAAGGCTAATGATCAACCTAGTAGTTTGATAACAACTTCGATCGAAGTTGTGCCACCCATCATTCCTAAGCTAACAATAAAGCCACCAAAGGGAGTAGTACACAAATCAACATTTAATCCTCGTGCCAGAGCAACATAGCATTATAATATAGGAGAGGACCTGGCCCAATCGCCGTCCGCTATGTCGACACTTGAGGTACTGCGAAATTGCCCCTCCCAAAAGCAGGCTCTATTTTCAGAAATAGGTGGGATTGAGCCAACGGATTCGAATCTTGTGGCCTTTAATCATAAAGGATATGATCCTCAATTACCAGCTCAACTAGCTTTCCTTATTCAAGTGAAAGCCCTCAACAAAACTATTCATCGAACAATTATTGATGAGGGGGCATCTACATGTATTATGTCGATGAGCTGCTGGAAAGCTTTGGGATCTCCACCCTTGTTGCAATCGTCAATGACATTAAAAGCATTTGATGGACGAACATACACCGCATACGGGATATTATGTAACTTGCAATTGAAACTGGGGGGCAAGACAGTAGAAATTGATGTTGAAGTTATCGACGGAAACCTTGATTACAACATCCTACTGGGAAGGCCCTGGATCTATGCTATGGCCGCTGTTGTGTCGACATACTTTAGAAAGATTGCATTTCCTTTCCAAGGAGGAATTACAATCATTGACTAACAAACATTTCTCCCTAACAGTTCACAAGTTACAGGAAGCATTCCGATGATCCACGTGAGCTCTCATTCACTTCAAAATATCAGAGTACGCCTACTAAAAGACCCGACATTGATGGGTACTTTTTCCCTACCGCCTCCAAAAAATCTGGTAGAAATGGCCACAGTAGAAACCTGTCACATGAGATCTTCTATATCAACAAAGATGAAGAATAAGTCATAACATTTTGATAGTGTGGATCATCACAAGGTATTGCCTCCAAGCCCTACCATAGCTACATCATCTGATGATCAATTTAGTGATGTTGTACATTATGTACTGGGGGCATTGGAGCTAGATCTTTCCTTCATGACCCCTTATGAGTTGTGATCAAAGGTTGCCATGAGGATAGTTCTTTTACTATGTCAACCTCATTAAAAAATGAAACAACTCCCTTTCGAAGTCGAGTCTTTCAAATATCTTGAAGGTAAACCTTCATTCCAACCACTGTGTTGAATACAATGAAGCTTGTGGGGCATGCACCTCGATTTGCGTTATTATGCTGGGGGCAGGTGAACTTATAACAAGCATAGTTTTTCATTTCAAGCTTGTGTAAACATGAAACTGAATCTGAGGATATGTTATCGCATGGTTCAAGCTCATTAAAATATAAACCAGACCACAAGTAGTGTTACCGCAAGATTCAAGCTCGTTAAAAAATAAACCCACCATAGGCAGTTTTACGCAAATTTCAAGCTCGTTAAAAATTAAACCTAAGCAATGAGCACATGTTCCACCAGAGGTTAAGCTCATTAAAAAATGAACCAGCCTTCGGTAAATAACCATTGTGAACGCATTATCATCAGCTTTTGAGCCTTGGTCATGTTCTTGCCATCACTTCCACTTTGTTTTAGCTGATCATACGCCTCCATTTGATTGTTTACCCTTTTGAGGAACAGTCGCGACACGTGATTTTCCTAGCCATCCTTGTGACACTGCCATGATTGGAAGATTCCAAGCCTTACTTGGAATCAGAGACTACCCAAAAATATCACTTGTTCCTCAAAAACGAGTCTCCTTTAAGCTCTTTTCAACTAACTCGTAAAATATGAAAATATTGTCGAGCAATTGGCCTCTCCAGCTCGTTAAAGCTATCGGGCATGTTATCCCTCCTCTAGATTTTAATCTTTTTGGACCTGAGGGATTAGTACACAAAAAGATCGACCACTTGTTTTGTTTGGCTCGTTAAAACTATCAATAATTCATCCCTTTCATATTATTTTGTAC
The DNA here is from genome assembly GCA_000404065.3 of Pinus taeda. Classification (NCBI taxonomy): domain Eukaryota; kingdom Viridiplantae; phylum Streptophyta; class Pinopsida; order Pinales; family Pinaceae; genus Pinus; species Pinus taeda. The sequence continues at coordinate 19,264 of APFE030213289.1, read as the reverse complement.
TTTTTCGAACATAAGGGATTATATGACGAAAAAGGATTATTGGAGTTTCCTTTTCGTCCCTTTCCAGACTCTCTAAAATTGAAAAAGGACCAAGTTGTCTTTGTCGTTAAACTCGTTAAAACGATAGCGACAAACTTGTCCATAGAGACAAGAACGAGTTTCACTATCGCTAGGCTTATTAAAACATAGTGACGGGTTTGCCCGAATGGAAAATTATAGCACAATCATATGTTATCCTCCTTAAGCTTGATAAAAATAAAGAGGTACTAGTCAGCAATGACTGGGGAAAATTGGGAAGAAAAATTGAAGAAACTTTATTGGTAGCGAGTCGCTCTTGAACATGACACTTTCACTCCATCACCATGATTGAGTCAGGTTGGGTTATTCTGTTCAGCGGTCATATTACCATTGGTCCACCATACCATCCATCTTTGGGGTTAATGCTACCAATCCATTTTAGTGTCACTGATATGTTCAAGAGAATTCGATCAGAGAATTCACCAACCCATCTTTTGTCTCATCCACTGCAATGCATTCACGCTCCATTCTTTCATGACCGCCACCCTGAACCTTGTATCATCAGATCGTTTTCACCTCCACAAATTCATTTGCTCCATTCCATGTCATAGATGTGGGATTCATTAAGGCCCTCCTACGATAGGTCTCTTCTTGTTGACATCAACTCATTAACCAAGAAGTAGACCTAGGGAGAACCCTTTCAGTACCTTGAAGCTTGCATGACTCAATGGCATGTTTCTCGCTTCCTGTGACAAGTTTACATCAATGGCCTTCGACTGAGAGATTTTGCATGGTATTCGATGCCAAGTATTATTTTCACACCACGCAAATTGTACTGTAGTACCTTGAGGGTCATCATCATTATCGGTGATTCCTCTCGCGCCTGTTAACAACTTACATCATTGGCTGGTAATCAGGTGATGTCTTTCCATGTTCGACTCTAGAACATTTTTCACATGGATCGACTTGTACTTCAGACGAATATTGGATGAGTTTGAAGACCCCGGATCTAGTTTCATCCATATGGGCTGTGATATATTCAGAAAAATAAAGACATCAAATGTACATCACTGCTACACAGATGATCATCCGAATCAAAGGATGATGGCTCTATCAAAATCATTAGTTTTCCACACAAGTGGTTGTTTGTCCTATGTACATGAAAATGAATTTATAAAGCTGAGCATGGGAATGCCTGCCTCAGCCAGATCATGAAAATGTTATGAAGATAATGTATTGTATTGTATCTTACTACAGTTCACCTTCTAGCTTGAAAAACCTCGGATCCTCATGATAAAGAATTTCACCCGACATCAAAAGATTTTCAACCTCATGCTTTAGGGGGCAACTGTTATACAAAATATTTGGGCACTGCAACCCCAATCAGATATGTCCATAAACCAAGGGCTTATGAGTCCCTAAAATTTTTGTTTCATGCCCTAAAGGAACAAGGCCAGCTGATTACATCATATCCCAAAAGTTCTACACAGAAAACTGCTCAGAACTGGTCAAAATTGGACCATACAGATTGCTCAGTGTAGAGGGTGTGATGCTCTCACCTGATCAATGCAAAAAGTGCGATGCATATTGAAAATCCCTTCTGTAGGGTGTGATGGGAAAGAGTAGACAAATGGTAGACACAATTTGCAAGGTGGATGTTCATGGAATCTTCCAGAAACTTCTCTTGTGACACTTGCTTCTCTGATTTCAGCCAGGGATGAGTAAGAGATCATCAATATCCAAGTGGAACCAAGAACTATCAGAGAGAGGACACTAATCAAAATCCCAAAAGCTGACTCACCCCCCCTGCAATCATCTATATATGGATCCCTCATCCGAGAGATCCAGAGGCTAGAATCTTGTATCTTGTAAGGAAGTATTGTTGGTTTCTTGGTGGAATATCATAGTGTTGGGTGATCTAATCTTTTCATGAGGTGAAGAAGATATTTCATCCTGGGAGGATGACGCTGGATCAGATCAATGGGTTGTAATCCTCTCTTTTACTCTTTATATCAATAAATCTATTCAAGTTTTCCTCCACATTCTTGTATGTTTGCTAATATATGCATGTGTGTGGTCAATATATATCTGGTCCTATATTGTTTACGATTGTACATCTCTGCATTTTGAACGTATTATGTTGCTTTGACTTTATAGGTACTCTTTGAACTGGAGTGGTCAAGGGAGGAGTGGCAAAGATCCATCAAAGAGGAGAAGGAGCGAGCAGAAAACCAAGCAAAATGTTGAGGTTGGTATTCCTTGCTCCTCTCCTATCTACTTCTCATAAAGGGAAACGAAATTAACTTTAATCTATTTGTTTCTAAGATAGCTACCCATATTAGTGGGACTAGCAGCTCTGCATAGACACTAGATCTCCCAGTAGCACTACTTACTTCTTATCAAATTCCTGATAAATCTCTTACATTCTAGTTTAAGTTTAACATATAATGAATTAACTGTTTCACAAGTTTACTAATATTATGCTAATTTCTTTTACAACAGTCACCTACATACATGAGTTTGGTTCAGTAAAGTCACGTACATATTTCAGAAAAGAAAATTATTTTTGTGAGTATTTAAAATACTGATTCACCCTCCTCTCAATATTGTTCCCAACAAAGGTCTCAAGGAGGGCACAAATAGAATGAGGATGACACAATCAGAGGTGGCATAGGTTTTATTCTAGTTCTCAATCATAGAGGCATCATGGTCATCATCGCTATCGTCCTTACAGGAGGAGTGAGAGGGGGTATTTTCTAGATGAGTTCAAGAAATCCAAGGCTCCTACATTCCATGAAGAGCTGAAGAAACCAAAAGATGTAGAACCATGGTTGATTGGGATGAAGAAGCTTTTTGAGCTACATGATTATACAGAGAACATGAAAGCTAGGATAGTTATTTTTAGTCTCAAGGGAAAGGTAGATATTTGGTAGGAATATGTAAAGCATGTCAGAGGCATCAATACATAGGAGTTGAGTTGGTGTGAGTTCAAAAGCCTATTAAGGAAGATGTGCTTGTTAGAGATACTATGATGGTAAGGCTAGCAAGTTCTATGAATTGAATGCAGGGTCTATGATAGATGAAGTGTACATGAATAAATTTATGGAGTTGTTAAGTTATGTGCCATATCTTAAGGAAAAGAATGCAGAGGTTCAAAGATTCATCAGTGGACTTTTGTTAGCATTCAAAGATTGTATTGAGTATGATGAGCCTCGGTAATTCAAGGAAATCAGTGCGAATTTGAGGCATTATTATGAGCACTCAAAGTGCAGGATGAAGCCTACATGTGCTTGGAAAGGGATTAATAAAACCAAATGAAAGTGGCCTATGAAGAGGGAAATACCTTAGGATGCAAGTAAGAATGTGGCTTCTTATAAGAAGTTTGTTGTAGTAAAGAAGGGACATGGATCTCATCTTGGAGAGAAGCATAATAAAGGTATTGGTAGAGAACCATTGCAATGTTGTATTTGTGGAAAGGATTACTATAAGAAGGATTGGTCATTGTACCAGGGTAGCCAACCTCAAAGTCTACAGTTCTCAGGAGGCACAGATAGTTAGGGATGTCGGGTAGAGCATTACTCATATTTATGCAGCATTTGATAACAAGCAAGTTGATAACCAAGCATTCATTATTAAGATGGAAGGTAAGCTCTGTGATCGAGTTTCTTCCATTTTGATTGATCCTAGATATAATTATATTTATATTAATATTAACCTCGTTGATAAGTGTGCCATAAGAAAAGAAGGGAATGCAGAGTCTTGGTTGGTCTAGTTGGCTACAAGTACCAAAAAGTGTTCATCACTGGGTGAGAGCTTGTGCATTTGGGTTGAATAATATGCCTACATCATCACATCTCAATGTTCTTCCTCTGGTTTCATACAATATGATTTTGGGCATGGATTAGTTGTACCTTCACAAGACTAAGGCAGATTTCTACGAGAAGGCTATTGAGTGCTTGGATGATGGTGGAGAGAAGAGAATCTTACAGGGAAAGAAGAAGCCTACATCATTTAGAATGGTTATATCTATACAAGCTAAGTGCAGTCACAGGAAAGGATGTGTATTTTTTGTAGTGCATGTTTCTAGTGAGAAAGGGAAGGATGTTGAGGATGCTGAAGTCTTGAAGAGGTATCTAGTATTGTAGAACTTTCAAGAGGTATTTGAAACAAACATAGAGGGTCAACAAGATTCTTGAGGACATGTTGAGGATATATGTTATGCATTAGTAGAGGAAGTTGGAAGAGTATATTCCACTAGTAGAGTTTGATTATAATAATGGGTATCAACAGTCCTTGAAGATGAGCCTATTTAAAAAAAATTATGGGTAGATTTGTAATACTCCCATTAGCTAGAGTGATCTAGTGAATGGGGTATTTATTGGAATAGATATGTTGGTAGAGCTAGAACAAGAAATGCAGGATATTAAGAGGAATTTGATGGTAGCACAAGACAAGCAAAATATTTATGCATATCAGTACATGGTATTTAAGGAGTTTCAAGTTCGGTAGCATGTGTACTTGTGCATCAATCCCAAGAGGAGCTCCTTCAGGATTGGATCATGTGACAAGTTGGCACCTTGGTATGGTGGGCCTTTTGAGATCCTCAAGAGTATTGGAATAGTGGCCTAAGAAATTGCACTACCTCTTATAGTGAAATTCCATGATTTTTTCCACGTTTCATTGCTTAATATATTTGTGCAGCATGTTTATCATGTGATTGACTGGTATGTATTACAGGTGGAACTAGAGGGAGAATTTTAACCATAACCACAATGAATATTGGAGTGGAAACAATGCATGCTCTGGAACCAAGAAATTGAGCAAGTTAAAGAGAAATGGAAGCACTTTGGCCCTGATGAAGCTACATGGGAGATGGGCAATCATATGCAGCCTTTGTATCTTCACTATTTATTGGCTCAAAAAAATGAGTTTTGGTATATTTATGTATATATGTGTATGATTGTATATAACATAATGATGTATGTTATAAAGCCCCAATAAGTGGTATGATTGTTATGTTTGTCATGTTGGTCATGGTTTGTAGTAGTTGTTCATTGTAAATATTACATTGTGATGTGATATAAAGCTACATAGGCAATATGCTTTATTTTAGTAGTTTTTTGGTCATAGGTGTCATAAAACACCGAGGCTGGTGTGCTCCAGATTCTTCATGGACATGTCATGGTCCCAACACGGTGAAGAGGAGTTGACTTGGGATAGAGCAAGCTCTCGAGGCAGGTGGTGTTCCATGTAAGGTGTGTGCTTCCAATGCATTGGAGTGGGGAATCCTAGTTCGTAGAGCGTGGACAGATGGATAATCGTTTGAGGGGAGGCTCGATGGTCCTTTGTTCAAGGGGAGGATTGTTGGGTATATGACCAAAGTCCCACATTTACTAGAAGTGGGGAGGATCAGGGGTATATAAGGATGGACAAATATATCCATTGGTATGAGGCCTTTTGGGAGTAAATCCCAAAAACAAATCCATCAGGGCTTAGGCCCAAAGTGGACAATATCATACCATTGTGGAGATATGTGGTGTCCAAAGTTCTTACAGGCATGAATTAGAATTTTATTTATGAAAATAAAGGAAAATACCATTAAAAAAAAGGTGAAGAGACACAAATTTGCATGAGAGGGAAATTTTCAAAGTTCTAGCATACCATGGGACCAAATAACAAAGGTTTCATCGACAAAGAGATTCTATAACATAGGTTTTAAGTCGAAGATTTTAAGGGATAAGGTTTCAATGTGCTATATAAAAATTTTGGCAACAACAAGGGAAAGAGAGGAACCCATGGTTGTGCACCTTGTTTTTTTGTAGCATACTCTATTAAAACTGAGGAAAGTGTTGGTCAAGAAAGTTTTGATAAGGTTGAGGGTTTCAGAGTCAATTAGTTTGTAAATGAGTTCATGGCTTCTGGGATATGGTTTTGGTAAATAGGTAGACAACATCAAAGCTAACCATGATGCCATTTCCATCAAGATTTAGGTGTTTGGTTTTCTCAATGAAATCAACAATGTCTTTAATGAAGGAGGGGTAGTGGAAAGAGAAGGGATGAAGCTTCATGGTAAGGAATTTGGAGAGGGCATGGGTGGGACTATCAATAATTCTTTGAAACCATCAACCTTATAAAAAATGATCTCACCACTAATTTCCTCACTTTTAATGGATTTTTCTTTGAGAAAATTGTTTGACACTAACAAGATAAGTCACTAAGAAATTAAAATTGCAATGTGCTTCTCTACTCAGTAGAAGCTTGGAAACAATGTTCTCAACATTTGTTTCATTGTCATTGTGTTTAAGATATAAGTATATGTGCATAACCAATGTAATAAATTGAAGCCCTTTTTTTGTAAGCTTGGTAGGACTCTCTTATTTTGTGTTTACATGTCCATTATTCACCTCGCTATGGGGGAGGGTAGCCCAAGATTCAAACACAAGATCTCTAGTTCGGTGACACTTCATTCCATGACCATCGCCACTTCAGCTACCCCAGGCGGACAAATTGAAGCCTTTTTCTAAATATTAATAAATATATTAATTTCTTGTAAAAGTAAGTGTTGGAGATGAGTCATTCTTATTTGGTTTATATATTATAGATTTCATGAATAAACTAGAATATTACAAGAGTGAGGTGAATATGGTGGCTTGTGATTAGTCAATGTTTTGTATTAAAATGAAGAAATATAGTACCTTGAACTAGATGCTCTCGATCGAAATCCTATGCATATATAGTGGGGGAAAAATTCCCATTTGGATCCACGTTTGTAGAGGATTGCATAGAAGCAGGACTTGTCAATACCACTACTGTAGAAAATTATCCAGACAATGTAGTGTAGATTGTTCAAATATAATTAGAAAACTCAGTTATGATCTGTCAAGTTTATTTGGTTAATACAGTTTTTAATGTTTGAGGGTAAATTTTTGAATTGTTTCTTATATTCTAGAAGCATTGACAACAACAAGAAGAGGTGAGAGTTGGGCTATGCATATTACAAAATTGGTAACCCTATTGATAATTTCTGGCATTGCAATCTCAAGTGGTAGCACCACAAAAATTCTTGGCATATTGTGCCATTGGATATGAAAAGGATTCCCTTGGAGGAATGAACATGAGTTTTTATCTATTCACAGATCACAATGATTATGATGCAGTGACTCCAAGATCGGAAATACCTTGTAAGATGATTTTCTTTTTCATGTACCAAATATTCTAAAACTTCCTTATATATTAATATTATCCTTATTGATTTATACCATTTAATAAAATCCAAGAATAATATGCACAACTATATCATGAAAATATAAATGCAAAATATATTTATACATAGTAAATTTTGAATGCTCAAAAATTTGAATATTTTCACCTGCCATATATATGTTGTAGATATGTTTTACAAAGAGTAGAATTTTTTCTGCCAAGTAAACATTGATGAAATTAAACTTATTTTTAAGGTTTATAGAAATAATGACCTTATCCTATTATGGTTGATAGAAACAATGAACTTATCTTGCTCAAAAACTTAATGATCTTGTTGTACGAGTTTTTGAAATGAAATATTATTCCTATAATTGTATTTATCCCTCTTCACTCCCTAAACCCACTTGTTTAGAAATTTGTTCACATAAGCATCTTTAACTTATGCCAAATAAGAAAGACATGTGTACCTGGAAATTGCAAACCTTGAACATACGTGGTTGAAAATAAAATCTACAATTCACAGAAGTATTATAGGTTAAAAAATGATTAATATGCATAATATCAAGTTCATGCACATGTGATAGTCTTATCAAAAGGCTAGTATAATGCTCTATCTCCTTAAACCCTATCTAGGGAAAGCCAATAAAACCCCTACCTCAACCAAGGACCTCCAAAAAGGAAGAAGCACTAAAGTAACGTTGATTTGATTATTATGTTCTTTTTCGTACATCTCAATGCTTTCATAGTGGAAACAATAGAGGAATCAACACACATGACCATTTTGTTTGAGTTACCCAGTTTGGAATGTTGGGGTTTGAAACATTCATGGAGTAGTTTGAGGCATCATATGGAAATGTTGGGGGTAAAACTTTTCCACTTTTTGTGCATCACATTTTTTTCCTATTCTACAGATAGATACTTTTTCAATAATGCAAGAATTTCCTTAATTAGAGTTTGGATGAAAAAATTATGCCACTCAGAAGTTTTCCTTACCATTTTGACCACCATACTTCAACAGGTTGCCACATCAACCCCCATTGTTCGTGGAAAATTGCCTAGCCGCATGATCATAATGAATAATATTGTAGAAGAGTTCATATTGTAACTTAGTTAAGAGTTGAAGGAGTCAAAGCTTATCACTAGTGGGTTATCAAGCTATGTTATAACTAGGCCACTAATTGAAATCATGGTTCCATTCTTTTCGAGTGATTTGTGTTCCATAGATGAGAAAATTAGTCAAGAGGGATATTGAGCGAGAGACTACCAGAACTGCACAATGACATGTATGTACTATAAATACTTTGACCATGTAATTGAAAAATGTTATGTACTTATGGAAAATATGCAAAAAAAAAATCAACGGTCAACACAGAGTATTCAAATGATGATTCTTGAAAGGAGGACTGGCGAATCTCAAATTATTATTGTCACTAGAAGTGGAGCTATGGCCGATAGTGATAAAGTGGATGACAAGAAAGAATATGTAGGTGCATGGGTTAGAAAGACTACAAAGAAAGTTCCTGTGTTTGATATTTAGAAATAAAAATAAGTATTTATGGAAGCAAAGCGAAGTTTTATGGATTATGGAGCTTTGACCTCTAGTGAACAGTGCAAGCCCGATCAGAAAAGTAACTACAACATGTCATCAACTTCGATACAAAATCAAGCTCTGACACAGGATCAAACTCCAACATAAGACTAGGATTCAACAAATCAAGTAGGTATTTTAAAATCTTTTATGCAAACTTGTATAAAATTTTTAAGAGATAAGAAGGGCATAGAAGGGCTTCAGGAGTTAATATATTCCTGTGCATCCAAAGAAACACCATGAAGTGAGATGAGCATAGTCAATAATTTGCATCGATAGAAAAGAGATAGAAGAGAAATGAGGCTTAATGCATAGATAGGAGAATATGAGATGGATGAAATTATTTTAGATCTGGGATCTGATGCCAATGTCTTGACAAAGCGGACATGGGAATTAATGGGTAAGTTGAAGCTACAATGGTCATCTATTTAGTTAAGGATGGAAAATCAACAAAAGATCTTCCCTCTTGGAAGAATACCAGGTATCACAGTGGATATTTAAGCAGTTGCAGTAGTGCTGATTTTGAAGTAATAGAGATCGTCAATGATAGTAACCTTTATCCTACATTGCTTGGAATTAACTGGGAATTTGACAATATGGGCATAACTAGTCTGAAAAAGAGACAAATGATATTTGAAGGAAACACTATGATAGTAATTGTTCCATTGGAACCATCAAGAGGATTAAGATATATAGAACCAGTCAAAGAAGAATATTGTGCAACTGACATAGATAATATCTATCAAATGATAATGAAGGAACATGATTGTGTTAACCCTACTATTTAAGGAAAGTTGAGTTGGGAGCGTGATAGTTCTTGTACCCGAGACTTAGAATAAGAGTTGGCGAACTGGCAGAATATGTTGCATGAAGTATCCATAAGGCGCTATGAAATAATTACCAAATGAGTTCGTTGTATGATATTTCAGGTATATAACCTACCTTATTATGATGGCTTAGGTGATTTAAATACTTTTCTTAATGATTATAAATAAAAACTTCCATAAAATGAAAGGTTTCCAGCCTTGGATATGGCCCTGAAATCTACCCCTGCTAGATGGTGGAATGCACACAAGAAGAATATAGGAGGTTGGCAGGAATGTCAAAGATTGATGGGAATAATATTTGGATAGATAGATACAGAGATGGAGATAAAATATTATGGTGAAACTTATCCTAGGAAGAATATCCATCTATACACTACTACATGGAAGGAGATTCTACAACAATAATGGGTACTTGGATTCACTCATACATTAGAGACAATCCCTAAGAACTGGTACCTAGAAATATAACTTAGCCATGGTACCATGAACTGGGCAGACATGGTTAATGGCTTCATATTAACATTTAGCTTTAAGGACAATTTTCCATACATATATTTGGCCATTCAGACATTCAAGAAGAGGATATTTGAAAATGTAACCTCACAAACATGGCAACAACCTGATTGGGATCCACAAATAAAAAACGAAATTGGGTGATATAACCTTACTGCAGATGAAGAATATCCTCACAAAATTAACATAGCAGAGTTAGAAGGATACGACAAAGTAACTGGACCTAAGCTAGAGATACCAGACATAACAAAGCCACTGAAAGCCAAGAAGGTTAACATAGGATCAGAGAAGGAACTGAAGTTTGCAAAAATAGGAGATTACTGGGATGAGGAAACAATCAGTAAAGTTATAGAGTTACTTCATGAATATCAAGGACTGTTTGCCAACAAGTTTTCAGATATGAAGGGTATAATAGGAGATCTAAGAGTCATGAAGATCCCCCCTAAGCCTAATGTGAATCCAGTCAAAAAAAGATCCTACAGGTGGAAGTCAAAGTATAAGGAGAAAGTGAAGGTAGAGCTTGATAAGATGGCAGCAACAGGAATTATTGAACCAGTAGAAGAATTACAATGGGTGAGTCCTATAATGGTGCAAGAGAAGAAGACTCACGGATATATTAGGACCTGTGTTGATTTGAGGAAGTTGAATTATGCATGTTTACATGATCCCTTCCCTACCCCTTTCATAAATGAATTGCTAGAAAATGTAGGAGGCTAGGAAGCTTACTCATTTACAAATGGATTCTCTGGTTATCAACATACTAGGATTGCACCTAAAGATTGGCATAAGACCACATTTGCTACAAAATGGGGCTCATATTAATACACAATAATGCCTTATGGATAAAAAAATTCCCCTGCTATATTTTATACGATGATGGTTGTAGATTTTAAGGAATACATCCACAAGTTTTTAGAGGTATATTTTGGTAATTGGATAGTATTTGGATTTTTGAGCAAACATGTTGGAATTTTAAGACTTATGCTCGACACATGTAGACAATATCAATTCTCTTTGAACCTAAAGAAGTGAATATTTTTGTACCCTTCTGCATATTGTTGGGACATATTGTCTATAAGAAAGGACTAATGGTAGACCCTACTAAGATTTCTCTCATTGTGAACTTGCCTCCACGTAAGAAAATAAGACAAATTCACACTACATTGGTACATACTGGGTATTACAAGAAGTTCATCAAAGGGTATGCTCATATCACTGTGCATAACGGAAAATTGTTAAAGAAGGATGTAACTTTTCAATGGAATGAAGAATGTCAGAAGAGCCTCGATATATTTGAAGAAAAAATGGTAGTTGCACCTATACTAGTGTTTCCTTATTTGAATAAGGAATTCCATGTCCATGTGGATGCCTTTTGTATAGCTTTGGGAGTGGTATTGGCACAACCCAGTGCAGGAGAGATCGATCATCCTATAGATTTTGAAACTAGAAAGTTATCTAAAGCATAAAATAATTACACCACTACAGAAAGGGAAGGACTAGCCATGGTATATGCTTTTCATAAGTTTAGACACTACTTGTTGGGGTCACACTTTAAAATGTTTACAAATCATTCTAAACGGAATTATTTGGTTAATAAGCCTGTCTTAGGAGGAAAGATTTGTAGATGGTTATTGTTATTCTAGGAATATGACTTTGAAATCATTGTTAAACCAGGGAGACTGAATGCAAGACCTGACCATCTGTCAAGACTAGAAATAGGGGAAGAACCAACCAGGATAGAGGATAATCTCCTTGATGCCTATTTATTTGAAATCAAACTTTCAAATGACCATTTCATAGATATTGTGTAGTTTTTGACCATAAGAAGCGCTCCTTCAAAGCATACTACGCAGAAAAAGAAAGAAAAAGTGGTTAAGGAAGTTGACTTTTCATTAATATTAGGACAATTATATAAGTTGGGACCAGATTGGATACTACGTAGATGTGTTCTTAAACATTAAAGACAGATGATTCTAGTAGAGTGTTGGTACCATTCCATGACCTCCTTTTTCCTCCTAAAACATATCATTTGCCTACTTCTTTCCATCATATATCTCTCAGATCCCTTGAAAATTGATTAGTTAATAGTCCTATAGTTATTAAAATGCATTAAAATTGATTTAGGAGTTTTATGTTAACGAATTAGGGATTTTTGGTAAAAATAGCTACAGGAAGTTCCAACATCCTGTAATTGGTTCATTGTTTGCCATGTGGCATGACAACTAGGCTAGAGCAAAGGGTAGGGGAGAAAAGCAGAATGTCCAAGTATGGACAAATACCTATCCTACAGTAGAATCAACCCTCCTACATGCGCGATCAACGAAGGTCAAAGTATAGCATGTTGGCGACAAAGGCAGCAACAGCAAAGCATTCTAAATTGATTTAGTTTTGTTCCTTTTTGAAATCAGTTTAGGATAGTAACATTTTTAAAAATCACGACATGGTAAAAGCGAAAACAGCCACATCATGAATGTACATTCGTTTTCGAAATGTAAGGGTTGTAAAACCATATGTAAACACAGCTCTGAGTAGTTAGTTGGTGATCATTGTTTCGTTTGAAAACAGAGTTTGAATTTAATATCAAAGACATAGTTACAGTCACGATCTTTTCCTTGTTGCATTGATTTGATAATCGGTTGATCACAGTCCAATATACCTCTGGAACGCGGACGGGCCCTGCGTTAACTTTGTATATTATTATTTTCTTTTCATTTGCAACTTAGGGTATTAAATGATATGCGCAGTGATTAGAATTGGCTGTTGATTTCAATAGAATGCGTATGGTTTATGTTTATGATCGTGCTTGAACATTTTATCACTGAGATCGTGAATCGTATCCTATAAGGGATTCGATCCTTTGTTGTCTTCTAAAGCAATGTCATGAACCCTGTTATCATTTCAAAGTATGCTTACGATTTCTGTATATTTTTATCTTGCATGAATGTTAGTGAATGCTGAGTATTTGCTGAATAGGGGTTTTATGCTTAGTGTCTCTGTAAGGGGATTAAAATCTTGGTCTGTAGTGATACACAGTGTTTTAATTTGATAAATGAATTGAATGACAGTGTTGTAATTAGGTAGATTAACTGAGTGACCTAAGTGTTTGGGTGATAGGTAACATACCTCAATCTTCCATAAAAAAGTCCTGTGACCTACCATCATAACCACTTAGCTAATAATCCTTTATGTCTATATACTTTAGACGCATGCCTCTAAGTCTACGCATCCTGGTAGATAATAAATATAGCCTAGTCTAGCACCCTAGACAGGACACTACATTTTGGCGTCGTTGCTGGGGAGGCGTACTTAAAGGATTTAAAAAGAAAAGAAGAAAAAAAATTCAATAAACAAAAATAAACAAAAACACAGTTAAAAATCATGTTCATTTATGCCTACATTTAGAGACAGTCAAGGTAGATTCATAAAAACCCCCCACCATTCAAAAACTAACCCGTGATCATCAGGAGCAGACTCTTTAAGGAATTCAACACCAGCTGAGGAAGTCATCATAGAAGCATTAGAGGATAAAAAAAAGTCAGGACAGAGACTTACTCCCATCGAAAGGTAAACTTTATTAATGCATAAATCACAGAAGAAGTACATTCCTAGGTCTTCCACACAAGGAGAAAGTAGCACAGTGACCGAACAATCTTTCTTTAATCTCCTCTTTAAAACAAGTGACACTTACACAGAGAAACCTATTAGAATGGCTGAGGAAGGAGATGGATCAGTACCACATTAAGGACACAGAGACGAAGAAGAGTCAACTTTACCGTTTCCTATACATGAACCACAAGAAGATGATGAGATCAAAATGAAGAACATACCTCCATCCGTGCTACCCAAATTTTATGGTATGGCTTCAGAATATCCAAACTCATTCTTGTTCGAGTTTGAAATTGTATGTCGAACATATGGCTATACATATGATGCCCATAGGCTTAGACTCTTCCCAGCGACATTAAAGGCGTCAGCCTTAAGATGGTTCATGAGGCTTGGTGAGCATGCTATAGTTGATTGGGATCATGAGAAGAGTATTTCTAAGGAAATATCAACCCTACTGTAGATCCAAAGACTCTAAAGATGACATCTTTAGAATGAGCCAGCAAGAGGATGAAACCTTAGAGGAATACTTAGAACAGTTTGTCTACAACTTACAAAAATCCAAACACTGAATTATGCCTCTTGATCTGATCCACACAATATTCTTGAAAGGCATCCGAGAGGAATACATGGATGATCTTAACTTGATGGGAAAAGGTGACATTTCTGCTTTACCCTTTGAATAAATTGTTGAATTACGCAAAACGTATTCAAGGAGTAAAGCTAAATTGGGAAAAAGAACCCTGTCATCCAAAGTCACAAAATCTGCCTCAGCAAGTGTCACAAGGGCTGAAATAGGGAATCTGTTAGAAGAGTTTAAAACAGATCTGTTAAGCACCCTAGGGAACCAAATTGACACTCTAATATCTAAAAAGAGATAAGAAGCTGAAGATCAGATAATGGCTATTTTCTGCCCAAAATGTCGGAAGAAACATGCATTAAAAGATTGCCCACTAGAAAACATCCAAGTTTGTTCTTTCTGTACTGAACATCATGATATGTTTAACTGTCCTAAAGTTAAGGTTTTGCAGAACTGTAATATGGCAGCCAACTGCCAGAGATGGAAACGTGTATTACATGGGCACAAAGAGACCATGGCAGCCAAGGCCACACCCCAAGTATGTTTCAAATCCAAATTGCAATTATCCTGTAATGAGCAAATGTATGCACAGAATTCATGGAATTTTACCCATGCCATGAAGCACCAAAACCAACCTCAGCAACAATGGAGACCATCTCAACAATACTCTCAATCTTATCATACATATCCTCAATCATACCCACCATATTCGAAACCATACCAACAATACCATCAGCCCTATTCATCACATTCTCAACCATATTAACAGTATCCTCAGCAAGTGGTTTATCAGCCTCAACCTACTCAACAAGCACTACCTGCTCCTCCACCAATAAATCCACCACAACTACAATTTCCAGCTAACTCACAACCTTCCAGACCTACTCAAATTCTTGCTCAAACTTTCCCAAATCCAAATAATACAGTAGAGAGGCCAGCCTACAATGTAGAAGAGGGAACCTCATATCCCACACTACCCTTGCAAAATATCAACTTGAGGTCTGGTAGGGTACTCCACAAAGATTCTCCAATAACAAATAAGCAAGAAGAAAACACAGAAAATGAAAATGAAATGACAAATCAAAGAAAACCAAACGATGATACCAAAGATAAGAAAATACAACCATTGCATCCACCTTTTCCAAACCAATTGGTCCAAATGAAACCTCCACTGTCTATACCACATTTTGATGTCTTAGATGAACTCAAGAATGTCTACATAAAAATTCCACTGCTGCAAGCTATAAAAGACATTCCCATATATACTAAAGCCATCAAAGACATGTGCCTTAAGAAGCTTGCTAGAAAAAGGATTGATCCTCAAACCATTCATGTTATAGGACATTTAGCAAGCCTTATGACCAATACCATCTCCATAGAAAAGTATGTTGATCCTGGCATTCCCAAAGTGACCACCATCATTAACAACATACAAATTCCAAACACTTTGATAGATCTTGGGGCCGCAATCAATGTCATGACTCTTGAAACCATGAGAACACTCCAGCTTACAAATTTGCAACATACAACGATTGTTCTAGAACTAGCTGATAGGTCTAAAGTGATTCCTGAAGGGATTTTGGAAGACATCATTGTCTCACTGGACTCTTGGGAGTATCCAGTGGATTTCTTAGTTCTTCAACCCAAATCCAATTTAGGAGGGCACCCTATCATTCTTGGTAGACCATGGTTAGTGACTGCTGATGCATTCATAGGATGTCAATCGGGCAACATGATCATTTCAAGAGGGACCGGAAAGAAAACAACTCACCCTCTATCCATCGGCACAATCACCAGCAGTAACACACAATTTGTGGCTTGATGATAAATTCAATGATAAAGAAGAATTACAATTTGCTTTTAGCATTGACCAAATCTATGATTTCCAAGAACAAAACAATAATGATTTGGTAGAATTATTCCTTTCTCAACCTGATATTTCCAAAAATTTGAGACACGACCAATATCATGCTGCAGATGTAGTTTTAGCCCAAAATTTTCAGGAAACATGCACCATTCAATCTTTGCAATCCACATTTCATGACATTTTTCCAGTTCAATCCACCACCAACACATAGAGTCAAATCATAGAGATTAGTCCAGGGAAAACTCTGAACATAGGCAATCATCTAGACTCATCTCAGCAAGAGAAATTGATTTGACTATTGAGAAAATACCAGAAAGACTTTGCTTGGGACTACACCGATATGCATGGGATTCACCCTGACACATGCACTCACCATATTTACATGGATAGTAATATCAAACCAGTGAGTCAACCACAGAGAAGGATGGACCCCATGCTCCAAGATATTATCAGAGAAGAATTGAAAAAACTACTAAGAGTTAATTTTATATATCCTATTTCTGATAGTCAGTGGGTATCCCCATTGGTTATAGTGCCCAAGAAAAATGGTAAGTGGTGCATTTGTGTTGATTACAGACAACTGAACAAAGAAACGCTCAAAGATTATTTCCCACTACCATTTATTGACCAAGTGTTAGACACCCTAGCTTGGAAATCATCATTTTCTTTTCTTGATGGTTTCAGTGGCTACAACCAGATCACGATAGCCTCAGAAGACCAGGACAAAACCACATTCACCTGTCCTTGGGGCGCTTATGCTTACAATGTTTTTACGTTTGGACTTTGCAATGCTCCAGCTACATTTCAGAGAGTTGTATTAGCTATTTTCGCTGATTTAGTTCATAATTGCATTGAAGTTTACATGGATGATTTTTCAGTATACAGAAATTCATTTGAACATGCATTAGAGAACCTTGAGAGAGTTTTGAAAATATGTATTGAAGCTAATCTGCCCCTTAGCAATGAAAAGTTCTTTATGATGTTAAACAAAGGGATAGTGTTAGGCCACTATGTTTCTTCCCAAGGCATCAAAGTTGACCTAGCAAAGATCCAGATCATTATTGATTTTCCAATTCCTCAGAATCAAAGAGAGGAAAGAAGTTTCCTTGGGTATGCAAGCTATTACAGAAGGTTTATTGAACATTTTAGTAAAATAGCTTTACCTTTGTTTAAACTTATAACAAAAGATGTACTTTTCAACTGGAATGGGAACTGCCAACAAGCATTCGAACTACTCTAAACGAAGTTATCAACCGCACCAGTCTTGAGAGGGCCTAATTGGAGCCTACCATTTCATATCTTTACAAATGCATCTGACACTGCAGTGGGTGCATCATTAGGCCAAAAAGAGGAATCTTGTAATTATGCTATTTATTTCATTAGCAAAAATCTAACACCTGCTGAGTCAAACTACATAGTCACAGAAAAGGAAATACTTGCTATCATATATGCTGTGAATAAATTCTGACATTACATAATTGGTTATGAAGTCTTTGTACATATTGATCATTCTGTTATTAAACATTTAATGAATAAACCAATAAATAGTGGCAGAGTTACCAGATGGTTATTATTGTTACAGGAATTTAACATCACAGTGTTAGATAGACCAAGTAAAGAGAATCAGGTGGCAGATTTTCTTTCTAGACTGCAAAATCCAGGTGAGGTTTTTCTGGTTGAAGATTCTTTTCCAGATGAAAATTTATTTGCAATTTCCATAGTAAATCCTTGGTATGCTGATTTGGCCAATTATTTGTCTACAGGAAGGACACCTCCACACTTTACTGCAAAGGAAAAGAAGAGACTAGTCAAACAAAGTGCTATATACTCATGGCTTAATGGCGATTTATTTTACACTGGTTATGATATGATCATTAGAAGATGTGTAAGAAATGATGAGGTAACTGATATTTTAAAATATTGCCATGATGAACCGTGTGGTGGGCATTTTGTAGCTAAGTGGACATCATTCAAAGTTCTTACTCTTGGATACTACTGGCCATCCATTTTCAAGGATGCCAAGAAGTATGTGAAGAGTTGTGACAGCTGCCAAAGAATGGGCATGCCAACAGCTACAGACGAGATGCCCCTTCAGCCCCAAGTTCACCTAGAGCCATTTGAAAAATGGGCTCTAGACTTTATAGGACCCATTAACCCAACCTCTAATGCTAAAAAGTACATCTTAGTATGTACTGATTACGTCACAAAGTGGGTTGAAGCAAAAGCACTCGTTAGAGCCACCGAACACACAGTGGTAAATTTCCTTTTTGAAGAGATTTTTGTAAGGTATGGAATACCAAGGGAGATAATGACTGATCAAGGTACTCAATTCACCTCAAAGTTAGTGAAGGACATCACAGACAAATACCAAATCAAGCATAGGAGAAGCACACCTTACCATCCACAGGCCAATGGGAAGGTGGAATCCACAAACAAAACTTTGGAAGGGATCATTACTAAAATTGTTGCAATGAACAGGAAGAATTGGGAAGAGAAGCTCAAAGATGCACTCTAGGCTTACAGAATTATGTGGAAGGATACTACAGGATTTACACAATACCAGTTAGTGTATGACAAAGAGGTAATGCTTCCCATTGAGTTTCAAATACATACTTTTAAACTGGCTACAGATTTGAAAATTGACTTGGACCAAGCACAACAAGAAAGAGTTCAGCAGTTGAACTAGCTGGATGAAATGACACAGCAAACAGAGGAAACCACAATCCTCATGCAAAAACAAAGGAAGCAGTGGCATGATGCACATATCAAGAAGAAGCAGTTCAAGGAAGGTGACTGGGCTTTACTTTTTTACTCTAAATTCAGATATCATAAAGCCAAGTTTACCACCCATTGGATGGGCCCCTACCAAATTGTTCAGGCTTATGACAATGGTTCAATCAAGCTCAAAACTATTGATGGAGAAGGTCATTCCTTTACTGTCAATGGTCATCGCCTGAAACTATACACTAAGCCCACCAGCAAGCAAGATTTTCTCCAAACAATATCTCAACAAAGAGAGGCTGAGATACTGCAGCCCTCAGATGTAGTATCCTTGCCTTAGTTCA
>APFE030213286.1:139995-195827 GCA_000404065.3 Pinus taeda | reverse complement strand
AATCCCCTTATGTAAATATCCCTTCCCCCTAGTTGAAATATAACCATAAATACTTCATTGGGAATTACTAAGTCACCTGGACTTTAGTAAGAGCCCTCCCTCTGCAAAAATTCCCACTCCCAAGTGTCTGGACCCCTTCCAAACACTAAGAAACCCTTTCCAAAGGCTAATAACCTCCCCGCGCATTCTTCTTGCCCATTTTCTAAAGTTAAAAACCCATAGTGCCGCGAAATATTAAGCCTTTAACGCGCGCGCACTTCTACTAAACCCCACGCATCTCCCTCTTCTGTCCACCGTTGGATTGCCTCCCCCAGATCCGATGGTCCTTATTCACATCGCTCGCCCGATTATAGTGGTAGGTTACCACCTGACGTTCGACGGTTTTACCGTCGTACACCAGGACAGGTGGCGGCCTCCCATTGCATCGGGCTGCCCCTAACAGAAACCACCTCCGTACCAAAGGCGGTCCGATGCCCAGGAAAAACCGCCCTCCCCTCACGTAACAGGAGCGCCACCTCATCCTGCCATGTCGCCTCCACGTCACCTCACGCAGCCTGCGCCTGGCCCACGTCACCCTGCCGTACTGCCACATCACCTTGATGACGTCAGCATGCTGACGTCACATCTGTACCAAAGGACCCCACTGCTGACGTTAGCATGCTGACGTCATCCGTCATACTGCTGACGTCAGCAGCCAAAAAATCGAAAATTCGCGCAAGAGCAAAAATCGAGCTTCGGAGCTTCGGAATGAGAAACGGAGGTAGTTTTCGATGCGCGATTAGCGTGAAGCACTAATCACGCATCGCTACGGGAAATAGGCCATATTGGGGAATCTTTAGGGAATCTTTTGATTCCTTGGCCCGTTTTGCACCGAAAAGGCCTGAAACTGCCCGATTTTTCCAAATTAAACTGATTTGAAGACAGGAAGAGACCAGAGACAGAGATGAAAGAGTATTAGATCAGATTTACAGAGAGAAAACACGTCAAAGAGTATCAGTAAGCGGCGGAGACCATCAATGTAGCGGCAAAGAGTATCAGCGAAGATCTTAACAGCGGCCCAAAGCAGGTGAAAATTAAATACCTTCCAGCAAAGTCAAAGAAAAGGGCGAGGCCACTCAGAACTCTCAAATCATGGTTATTGCACATTTAACTCACACCAGGACAGAGCTGCAAGTCCCAAAGCATAGTTATTCGAGCAGTACTGCATCGCGCCTCCAAAGGCCACATTGCACTCTTTTTTATCCAGCTACCTCTGACACAGTTTAATAGATATTTACCTGCATTTAATTTTGGCACAATTTTAGGTTTAGAAAGCTCCTTTTGCAGACCTGTTTTAGGTCAATTGTAGTAAATAGTTTGAGATATTTGCACTATAAAGACAGCCCTGAATACTGTATTAAGGGTTGGTTGGTTGGTTAATTGATCAGCATGCTATCTTTAGCTGATTTTTCTCTAGGAGAGAGTCGCACTGTAATACCTGATATTTTCTATAATCAAAGACTGCTTATCGGCTTTGGAGAATGGATTGTTCACTGTGTTTACCGCTTGAAGAATGATTATGGAATTCTCGTGCTGTTGCATAACTCAATAAGTGTTTCTTACCTCTGTTTTCCTATAAATATGAATTCCACATGGCTCATGTTTGCCTTAACCTTAGACAGTTATCCAGGGATTCTTCATTGCCCCTAGATAGAGATCATCCTTCCCTCTGTTAAGCTGAATGAGAGATTCTTAAGTTCCTCTCATTCCTTACATATCATTCATCCTTTTAGTTCGAAGATTGTGTTATGAGCAACTATCTTGCTTCATATTTCTCTTGTGACCAGGAAAACGCCCTGATAATCCTAACCGATGACTCCATGCCCAATGGTTTGAAACTTATCATTTCATGAATTGCCTCTCTACCTGAAAGCATTTTCCTTCCATCCAAACACAAACAAAAACCCCTGAACCAGAAAGCTAGCCTAAAATCATTACCAAAGTTAAATCCTTAAGAGAGAGCCCTCTCTGATTGCAGGTGGGCTAGAACCTGCAATCCAAAGGTTGGTTTGTGGTTACCTCGGCCGTATCCCTAAAGGAGCCTAGGGACAACCTAAGTGATAACATAATGGCGACTCCACTGGGGAACTCCTCAGATAATCTCACTAAACTAGTCTGCAACCCCATAGAGGAAGAAACCAATCTTTGAAAGCTTCGGCCGACCTGTGTTGTTGTGTTCTTAGAAAAAGTTCCAAAAAAAATAGAGTAGAAGCTGGCTCCTAAGAAGCGAACGCGTAATACACGATCAAATCCTGATCCAAATAGCCCAGTTGTTTTTGAAAATCCGAATTTAATTCCTAAGATCATTAGAAAAGAAAAGCAAAACGAAGACCCAACTGCTGCGAGCCCTGAAACAGTTCAGCCAAGCAGTGTCCAAACCCCTGTCAAAGTTTTATTCCGGTCAACCCCAAGTTCCCCTGGTTCTTCTCCCCCTTCTCCAAGCAGATCTCCTACACCTCCATCCCATACTCCTATTACCACCACTACTCCTTCTACCCTGGTTGTTCCCGTTATCCCAGCTACCCTAGCTTTTTCGCTTATCCCCATCATCATGGCTAGATATGTGCCCTTACAGTTGCCTGCTAATCCCGGGGCTATGCCTCAGGACTACCAGACAAAAATCACCTATTTTGATGGCACAAAATCCTGCACCGCCCTACAGCATACAAAGAAAATGCAAGATCATTTCGAGAGTTATGAAATTGATGATGACAGTGTAAGAATGAAGATTTTTGTCCAAAGTTTGATCAGTGATGTTAGAACCTGGTTTAGGGCACTTACACCCAATTCCATATTAAACCCTGAAGCCTTATACCAGGAATTTATTAACAGATGGGAGAAAAAGAAAGATCCTCTGCACATACTATCTTGAGTATGATACTATCAAAAGAGGACCTCAGGAAACAGTTTTGGATTACTGTGCAAGGTTTAATAACGTTTACAGTGCAATACCACAAAATTTAAGACCTCCACCTGATCTCACTTTATACAAATTCCCGGATGGCTTTGATGCTGAGATGGCATATCAGTTAAGGGAAAGAGCCCCTCAAAGCCTTGCAGAAATGCAAGATGTTGTAGTTAGTGTGGAAGCAAATCTAATTGCTAAAAGAAACAGAGCTAGAACTGAGAGAAGAACCACTTTCAAGGAAGAACCATCAGCCTTCGATCAGAAGCTAGATGCTATCATCAGTGGCATTCACAGGCTGGGAGACAGAGTAGACAATGTGGAGAGAAAAACTTCATGGGAAGGTCAACATCCCAATGCTATAAGGAACCCCAACTTCAGAAAAACTCAAAACACAAACGCTGGAAGGGCTAGTCCCGACCATGATATTAGGCCGCCTTTCCAAGAAAACTATGCGGAGACATCTACATCCACTGAGCCCACATATGGGACTCATATGAACTTGATAGATTCAGAAAATGAAAAACAAATCTTTCTTACTGAAGAAGACCGACTATACCCTGATGCAAAATAATTTCACACCAAGTCGGGAGAGTCCTTCGATTTTAAACAAGGCTATGATACTACTGTGTACGAGGTACACAAGAAATACAAATTAAGAACTAGGACCATTGATGTTCCCCCATCTAGCAAAACAAAAGATAGAAAACAGCTCAACAAAAGTAAAGAGAATATCACCATAAATCAACCAGCTAACAGCTCTGTCCCAAGCCCGCATCAGGTAACTGTGGAAGGATGTAACAGAAACACACTCTCCTATTGATCGGCCTCTACCTCCCTCCCCCCCAAGAGAAGATCTGAATAGCACTCCTAAAAATCTTCCCAAAACAGAAATACCACGAACTGTCATACATCATGACATTGACATTCCAAAAGAAAACATAGAGAGTATGCCTGAAAAGGAGAAATTCACCATTATCAACGCCAAGAACTCATTGGAGAAACCATTTAGTTTAGAAGCAGAGATTGGAAAACTCAAGATATCCATTCCCCTCTCAGAACTTGCCAAACATGATGTATATAGGCAACAAATTCAAAGGTCACTTCAATTACCAGAGGTAAGGGATGATGTAAACGTTTTAGACGATACCCCTGAGCTGTTGTTTGGTTCGGAAGTTAACGGAAAATCAACATATGGACCTGTTCCACCTTTTTATGTCAGTCTGCACATACACGACAAAATACTGCATAATGCCATGTTTGACTCAGGTGCCTCACATAACCTTATGCCCAAAGCTGTAATGGAAAGGTTGAACCTTGATGTCACAAGACCGTACAAAGATCTATATTCCTTTAACTCAAGTCAAGTAAAATGTTTAGGCTTGATCAAAGACCTTTGTGTCTCTCTAGTCCAATTTCCCAATAAGACAATCTTAATGGATGTAGTAGTTGCTGACATTCCCACAAAGTATGGCATGCTCCTATCCAGATCTTTGGGAGCAAAATTGCAAGGGTCCCTTCAACTCAACCTCTCTTATGCCACTATATCTGTCTTTGGGAAACCAAAGAGACTTTATAGAGAAACATTAATGAAGTATGTGGTAAGCAGTGAGGAAAAGCCACAAAATTTTCCAATTTACTCAATCCATTTTGATATGGATTCTTTTATTTTATTTAATGATAACACCAGCCCTCCAACTGATGATAAGATGTTATCTTTGGAGCAAGGAACGTACATCAATGAGGAATCAGTTGCCAATACCCATGAAATTGTCTCAACAGCCAAGGCAACCAACAAACAGCAAGAAGAACACCCCGAAACAGAAATTGTAAGTCTGCCCGATCCTCAAACAACTGAAACTCTCAATACAAACCTCAAACAAGAAGTCACATGGTATTTGGAGTTTGATGGTTCGGTTAACAAGTTAGGAGCAGGGCCGGAGTATGGATTTACAATACACATGAATAACCCACGCACAAGGCCATGCCTATAGACTCAATTTCAGATGTACAAACAACATGGCAGAGTATGAAGCTCTTCTCTTAGGCCTTAGTTACTCAAAGTCCTAGGAGCTACTAAGGTGTCCATCCTAGGTGACTCTGACTTGATTATACAACAAATGAAAGGTAACTTTGTCGCTAATGATAGTAGAATGAGAGCTTACAGAGCTGCTGCCACCGAATTACTCAATGCCTTCAGTGAATTCAGGCTTGCCAAAATTGCACGAGATCATAATATTCATGCCCATAGTCTAGCAACCTTTGCCAGCACATGCAAGCTTCCCTTTGGACCAAATCACCATTTCACCACTGAAATAAAACACAAACCTTCGGTCCCTAACAATGTCAAGGATTGGCAGGTATTTCAAAATGATGCCCAGATTAGCAGTTTCCTAACTCTGGAGGACGAATTTTCCAACACAAACATTGACATGGATGCCATGACCGACTCACAACAACTAGCAAAGGAAAAACACCTGACTGTAACAGCTGCAACAGCTAAACAAACCCTTAACCCAACTGTTTTTAACAATACAAACATAGAACAGCTGAAACATATCTGTTTAGAGGAAACAGCCAAAGCAGAGGATGAGTTTATTGATCTAAAGAGTAATATTCTACCTGCTGGCCTTACTCCATTGGAAGACATGTTTGATGACAATGACGTGCTCAAAAAACCAAAGATGGAACCTATGAATGCTGCCATAGAAGAACACAACATAGGAACAGCAGAGCACCCCAGAATGATTAAGTTGTCCAAAAATCTGCCCCGTGATAAAAAACCGAAAAATGTGGATTTGTTCAAAGAATTCCAAGATGTATTTTCTTGGAGTTATGAGGACTTGAAGTCCTATGACACCATAGTGATCCAACATACCATTCCCTTAAAACCAAATAAAAAACCGTTCAAACAGAAACTTAGGACAATCAACCCCATGCTTCTTCCCCTTATCGAAAAGGAAATAAAGAGAATGTTTGAAGAAGGTATCATTGCACCCATCAGGTTCTCTGAATGGGTGTCTAATCTAGTTCCCACTAGGAAAAAAACAGGAGAGATAAGACTGTGTGTTGACTTGAGAAATTTAAACCATGTCTCTCTAAAAGACCACTACCCTTTGCCCAAGATGGACCATATCTTGCAAAGAGTAGTGGGTTCCTCTAGAATTTCGTTACTGGATGGATTTTCAGGATTTAATCAGATACTTGTTCACCCGGATGACCAGGACAAGACAACCTTTACCACACTGTGGGGAACATTTAAGTACGTTAAAATGCCTTTCGAGCTGAAAAACGCTGGTGCTACCTCTCAAAGGGCAATGGATATTGCATTTGCCAAGGAGATACATGATTTCCTCGTAGTTTACCTTGATGACCTGACCCCATTCTCCAAATCTAACCAAGAGCACCTTAAGCACTTAAGGCAAATTTTCATGACATGTAGGAAATATGGCATTTCCTTGAATCCTAAGAAGTCCTGTTTTCCCTTGATGAAGGCAAGCTTCTAGGGCATATCATATCAAAAGACGGGATTAGAATTGACCCGGAAAGAATTCAAGCTATCCTTCAAATCCCCTATCCAAGAAACATAAAAGAACTGCAAGAATTCCTTGGAAAGATCAATTTCCTAAGGAGATTTATCCCAAACCTGGCCGAGCTAATAAGGCTATTGAGCAACATGTTGAAGAAGGATGCCAAGGTAAAATGGTCTCTTGAAACCAAGAAGGCTTTTGAGAGTATAAAAACTGCCTTAACTCAAACGCCTGTCCTCACCAGTCCTCAATTCGATAAAGATTTTATCATTTTTTCCTTTGCATCTGAACACACTATAGTTGCTGTCCTTTTGCAGAAAGATGATCAGGGCAACGAAAAGCCAATTGCTTTCTTCAACCGCGCTTTGAGAGATGCACCCTTGAAATATCAGATTATGGAAAAACAGGCCTATGCCTTGGTCAAAGCCATTAAAGACTTCATAATTTACATCCTATACTCCCACGTCATTACCTATGTCCCTAACGCTGTTGTAAAGGATATATTAACTCAAGAGGGACTAGAAGGCAAAAGAGGCAGGTGGATTGCGAGCATCCTTGAATACGACATTGAAATAAAACCCACCAAGCTAATAAAAGGACAAGGTTTAGCCAAACTAATGTCCAAAACAAACTTCCAAGCCTTAGACATTAATCAATTGGACAATGAACCAGAGCTGGCGACTCCACAGATCAGTGAAACCTTCTTGCAATCCCCATGGTATGTTGATATCTGCTTTGTATTGTTAAACCTGTGTGCTCCCCCAGGATTGTCTAGAACCAAGAAAAGATTTTTAAGGATGAAATCATCAAAATTTTGTGTCATATATGGTGCTTTGTTTTGGAAAAATCATGAAGGTATTTTGCTTAATTGTTTAACTATGAATGAAACTAACAGCATCATGAAAGAATTCCATGCAGGGGACTGTGGAGGACACTTATATTGGAAGTCCACGGCTGACAAGATCTTAAGGGCTGGTTATTACTGGCCCTCTCTATTTGCAAATGTAAAAAAGTTCGTTGTCTCATGCCACAAATGCCAAATCTTTGAAGGGAAAAGAAAACTACTGCCCTTACCCCTTCAGCCCATTTCAACCGAGAAACCTTTTCAACAATGGGGTCTCAACTTCATTGGAGAAATTCATCCCTCTTCCTCAGGCCAACACAAGTGGATTCTAACAGCCACCGATTATTTTACCAAGTGGATTGAAGCCATCCCATGTAGACAAGCCAACAACTCCACCATTATCCAATTCCTTGAGAGAAATATCCTTTCTAGATTCGGCTGCCCTGAGAAGATCATCACTGACAACGCCGCTGCTTTCAAATCCAAAAAAATGATCAACTTCTGCCATAAATACCACATTACCTTAGGCCATTCCACAGCTTACTACCCTCAAGGTAATGGCTTGGCCGAATCTTCCAACAAAAGCCTCATCAATATCATAAAGAAACTGCTGGAGGAAAACAAAAAGAACTGGCATAGGAAGCTCACAAATGCTTTGTGGGCAGATAGACTTTCCACCAAGAAATTCATTGGGATGAGCCCTTATGAACTAGTATATGGAATGGAAGCCAAATTTCCATCATCTTTGGGCATTCCTACTATTAAATTGTTACAGGAAATTCAGGCTGAACCAAACGACATGCAGAGAAGAGTTAATCAAACCATTTATCTTCAACAAACCAGAGAGGAAGTCTTCGACCGAGATCAAATACTGCAAGAAAAAATCAAAAAAATGTTTGATAAGAAGGCAAAAGCAGAAGATTTCTTGGTGGGCAGCAAAGTTCTAAGATGGGATTCACGAAGAGAGGACAAGGGAAAACATGCAAAATTCGATTTTATCTGGAAAGGTCCATACATCATCAGTGTTGTACAAGGCAATAATACCTATTTTCTCAAATCTCCAGATGGTAGCACCGCTGAAGAAGGCCCTGTTAATGGCCGAATGCTAAAGCACTACAATGATCCTTTTGATTGAAAGAGCAGGCGGAATTATATTATGTACATAGAATGTTTGTATATATCAGCTTTTTGATTTTATTTTTGCAAGAATTCAGGATGCTAAAGCACGCAGAAGAAAGCAGGCAATGCTTTACAGTTTAACAGCAGCACAAGTGAAGGAAAGAGTTGTTACCAATCCAAAAGTTCAAATCAATCCAACAGTCAGCACTAACAAATTCAAAGCACAACCATAACAAAAGAATCAAGGCAATCTGACCTGCTATTCTTGACTTCTCACAAGGAAAGGTCATCCCCAAGTGGAGCCACTGTTAGCCTCCTGCTGCAGCAGGTTACTCATTTTCATGATTGACATTTCACAGGCCAAATATGTCATACTTTGCATGCTACAATGCTCCATATTTTCTAAACCGTCACCAAGAAAAGAAGGCTACTCAGAGTTCATCTAACTGCTTTCCAAATTTTGAAAATTCATTCCAGTTTTGTACAATTTTCAGCTAAAGGGAGGTCCAAACAGCTTAATCTTGGTCTCCCTAGGTTTCAATTTCCTGTT
This sequence comes from Pinus taeda, assembly GCA_000404065.3. NCBI lineage: Eukaryota > Viridiplantae > Streptophyta > Pinopsida > Pinales > Pinaceae > Pinus > Pinus taeda. The sequence goes on along the minus strand of APFE030213286.1, from coordinate 186,840 downwards.
TTAGAATATAGAGAATGAAAATCTGTCCAAATAGCTTAATCTTGGCAGATTCTTAGATAGGTAGAGAATCAAAGGAGCCCAACTACTTACTCTGGGCCCTTGGAAGAAAAAAGTGTAGTTTGTAGATAGGAAGGCATAAAAAGAAAAAATTGAAATGATGGGTTTGCAAGTCTAAGTACACCCAAACCAGAAGAAGAAAAAATGTTAGGTAAGTAAGCTAGGTAGGTAGTTTTGAGGGTGCAGAATCTTGATTTCTGATCAGTTCTATGTTTTCAAGGTGTCATCTCTACTCAGGGCACAATCACCAGGCAATTTTATGTGAAAGAGCTCAAAAACAGGCATAACTAACTTCCCTTTCTCCATCTCCCCCAAATCATTAACTAATTTCCCCAAAAGAGGTCAAGATCTGCTTCATATCTCTTAGTTTCATCATTTTTCATGTCATTAGCCTGGGTGAAAATCTGCTTCACTCAAAGAGAATCCATACTTTCTCTATAAAAGTTCTATCTTCCCTTTGAAGCCTAAGATCTCTGAAAGCTTAGTGCTTTCTTGTCATCTCCATGTTAACTACTAACACTATTATTTAACTCCCTATATTTTCCCTATCCCCATAATAAAACTATGTAGATAATCCCCTTATGTAAATATCCCTTCCCCCTGGTTGAAATATAACCATAAATACTTCACTGGGAATTACTAAGTCACCTGGACTTTAGTAAGAGCCCTCCCTCTGCAAAAATTCCCACTCCCAAGTGTCTGGACCCCTTCCAAACACTAAGAAACCCTTTCCAAAGGCTAATAACCCTCCCCGCGCATTCTTCTTGCCCATTTTCTAAAGTTAAAAACTCACAGCGCCACAAAATATTAAGCCTTTAACGCGCGCGCGCTTCTACTAAATCCCGCGCATCTCCCTCTTTCGTCCACCGTCGGATCGCCTCACCTAGATCTGATGGTCCTTATTCACATTGCTCGCCCGATTATAGTGGTAGGTTACCACCCGACGTCCGATGGTTTTACCGTCGTACACGGAGACAGGTGGCGGCCTCCCATTGCATTGGGCCGCCCCTGACAGAAACCACCTCCATACCAAAGGCAGTCCGATGCCCAGGCAAAACCACCCTCCCCTCACATAACAGGAGTGCCACCTCATCCTTCCATGTCGCCTCCACGTCACCTCATCCAACCTGCGCCCGGCCCACGTCACCCTGCCATGTCACCCCGCCGTACTGCGACGTCACCTTGATGACATCAGCATGCTGACGTCACATCTATACCAAAGGATTCCACTGCTGATGTCAGCATGCTGACGTCATCCACTGTACTGCTGATGTCATGCTGACATCAGCAGCAAAAAAACCGAAAATTTGCGCAAGAGCAAAAATCGAGCTTCGGAGCTCTGAAATGAGAAACGGAGGCAGTTTTTAATGCACGATTAGCGCGAAGCACTAATCGCGCATCGCTACAGGAAATAGGCCATATTGGGGAATCTTTAGGGAATCTTTTGATTCCTTGGCCCGTTTTGCACCGAAAAGGCCCGAAACTGCCCGATTTTGCCAAATTAAACCGATTTGAAGACAGGAAGAGACCAGAGACAGAGATTAAAGAGTATCAGATCAGATTTACAGAGAGAAAACACATCAAAGAGTATCAGTAAGCGGCGGAGACCATCAATGTAGCGACAAAGAGTATCAACGAAGATCTTAACAGCGGCCCAAAGCAGGTGAAAATTAAATACCTTCCAGCAAAGTCAAAGAAAAGGGCGAGGCCACTCAGAACTCTCAAATCATGGTTATTGCACATTTAACTCACACCAGAACAGAGCTGCAAGTCCCAAAGCATAGTTATTCTAGCAGTACTGAATCGAGCCTCCAAAGGCCACATTGCACTCTTTTTGATCCACCTACCTCTGACACAATTTAATAGATATTTACCTGCATTTAATTTTGGCACAATTTTAGGTTTAGAAAGCTCCTTTTGCAGACCTGTTTTAGGTCAATTGTAATAAATAGTTTGAGATATTTGCACTATAAAGACAGCCCTGAATACTGTATTAAGGGTTGGTTGGTTGGTTAATTGATCAGCAGGCTTTCTTTAGCTAATTTTGCTCCAGGAGAGACTCGCACTGTAATACCTGATAGTTTCTATAATCAAAGACTACTTATGAGCTTTGGAGAATGGATTGTTCACTGTGTTTACCAGTTGAAGAATGATTATGGAATTCTCGTGCTGTTGCATAACTCAATAAGTGTTTCTTACCTCTATTTTCCATTCATAAGTTACCATCTAAATAGTAGAAAAGAAGACTAGCTTAGAATTTATTTAAATACACTCTATGCTCAATTTCTGTTGTTTCTTTATGTTTTCCTCTGTTTAGGCATAAATATGAATTCCACATGGCTCATGTTTTCCTTAACCTTAGACAGTTATCCAGGGATTCTTCATTGCCCCTAGATAGAGATCATCCTTCCTCTGTTAAGCTGAGTGAGAGATTCTTAAGTGCCTCTCATTCCTTACATATCATTCATCCTTTTAGTTCGAAGATTGTGTTATGAGCAACTATCTTGCTTCATATTTCTCTTGTGACCAGGAAAACGCCCTGATAATCCTAACCCATGACTCCATGCCCAATGGTTTGAAACTTATCATTTCATGAATTGCCTCTCTGCCTAAAAGCATTTTCCTTCCATCCAAACACAAACAAAAACCCCTGAACCAAAAAGCTAGCCTAAAATCATTACCAAAGTTAAATCCTTAAGGGAGAGCCCTCTCTGATTGCAGGTGGGCTAGAACCTGCAATCCAAAGATTTGTTTGTGGTTACCTCGGCCGTATCCCTACAGGAGCCTAGGGACAACCTGAGAGATAACAGTCTGTAAGGAGAAGGAAATGTCAAAGATTAAATGTTTTCATTATCACGAGCTAAGACATTATGCCACAAAGTGTCCATACAGGAAGGTCGGTAAGAAGCCATTAGAAGGAGCGGCAGATGAAGATATTTCTTCACAATTCGAGTTGGATTTCACCCTGATTACTTGCATGGTGACATCGGTGATGGGTAGTGTATGGTACCTAGATAGTGGAGCCTCATTCCAAATGACCAATAAGAAAGAGTTCTTCGGTGACTTGGAGGAGAAGGAACTCCAGATGCACATCAATATGGGAGATGATGGGAGGTATAGCATGATTCACATTGGTAATATTACCTTTTAGAGGGAGTTTCGTTCTCCTCTCACATTAAAATATGTCATGTATGTTCCAAGTTTGAAGAATAATTTGGTTTCATTTGCCATGTTGGAGTACCATGGCTACAATGTGATATTTAGCAAGGGAAAGGGTTTCCTTCATCATGTTGGGTGTGTGTTATATTATTTCTACAGTTAGTCACATGCACCAGTTGAAATAGTGGGGCATTAGCCCTCTTGCACGGGGTCTGAGGTAGTGCCTCGAGAAATGTTTTTTGGACCCTATATTAGGTGGGTGGACCTACCTATGGTTTTGTGCATGGGTTTTACACATGGTATTGGGCATCATGGTTTTCTGCCCATGGTATTTTGTAGATCTGGTCAAGGGAACTCCAATTATGTTCTAATCTAGGGTTAATGGATTGGAGTTTATGAATGCTTCAACATGTATATATATGTATTGTAACATTGAAAGGTGTATAATGAAAAATCAATCTGGTAATCCCGATTTGTGGATCTAGGGGAGTATTTTCTTTATATTCTCTTCATTGTTTATTTTTTGTTTCTTAGAATTTGTTTGTAGGTAATTTTTTTATAGGGTTAAAACCTACATTTGGTATCATAGTTATTTCGATTTCAAGGGGATGCCTTTGCTGATAAGGTGTTTTTCTTAGGCCTGTGGTAGACCTTGTTCAGTAGGAGATCTGTGGGATCGGTTCATGTAGTGAAAGAAGATGGCTAGAAGTCGAAGGATAAAGATTGAGAAATTTAATGGTGAGAGTTTTGATTGTGGAAACTCAAGATGGAGGATCTGATTGTGGATAAAGATCAGTGGATCATGGTAGATTTGGGTACTAAACCAATGGCAATGTCAAATGAAGATTGGGCCAAGTTGGATTGGAAAGCAAAGAGCATAATACGGTTGTGTATCTCAAATTTAGTATTTTTGAAAGTATTAGCGTAAGCTATGGTGAAGGCTTTGTGGGACAAGTTAGGGACTTTGTACCAATCTAAGTCTTTGGTGAACAAACTATTCCTACGGAAAACTTTGTGTAACCTACGGAGGAAGGATGGAGATTCGGTGACAGAGCATTTGAAGGCATTTAATATTGTGGTAAGCTAGTTGTTATCTATTTATATTAAAATTTCAGATGAAGATAAGTACATCACTTTCTAGTGTTCTCAACTAGATTCTTGGGATGGTCTAGTCGTTGGAATAGTTAGCAATACAACTATCTTGAAATTTGATGAAATAGTCTCATCCTTGCTATCAGAGGAGATGAGATGGAAAAATATGGAAATGAATATATTTCTGTGAGAATTCATCAATAAAAATGAGAAAATATTCTTTCTAACCATGGAGGTTGTCAAGAAAGGTCTACAAACATTAGAGTGGATCCTTTCAAGGATTCCATGTGCTTTGTCATCCTGATCATGGAAAGTGGATTTTGTGTATTTCCCCAAGGTACGCCCTTTGCATGTGTCCCACTGCTCTAGTGCTCCTTTATGAAGGCATATGGTTATCTACTGCATGATCTTCAAAGAACCATGATGAAAATGGAAAATTATTATATTTTAAAGTTCACTGACATCGTGACTCTGCACCTTCTCTGCCTTTGTTCTTAATGCAACACAATCCTCCACATCCAACTTGTATATGTTATTCACCCAAACCCAAATCTACTTCACCTGTCCTATGACTCTGTGTCTCAGGAATGCCTTTCCTTAATTGAAGATCACATCATAGCAACGATCTTCCAAAACTGCAATGGAGACAAGATTCTTCTTAGACCCATAACAAACATCACATCGTTGAGCTTGGGATGGGAGCTTGAATCCCTCTGAAAGGTGACTGCACCAATCCCAATCACACTGTACCATCCATAATCTCCCATCTTGATGTGCATCTATAGCACTTTCTCCTCCAAATGACTGAAAAAATATTTGTTCCCCGTTATGTGGAACATGGTACCACTGTCCAAGTACACACGCTTCCCATCACCATGTTGGACATGCATGCAATGAGAGTAAAGTCAAGATAGAACTATGAAGCCATTGCCTCACACGTTGCTCCTCCTGAGGACTTCTTACTTGTCTTCTTATGTGGAAACTTCATGGCATAGTGCCTAAATTCATGACAGTGAAAGCACTTGATTCTCGACAATTATTTCTTCTTTCCTCGTTGAAAATATTCTTCTTTGGATTGAGATTTATTCCCTTTCCCCTTCTTTACCTTTGTAGCTAAGGTTCATTTTTATTCATCCTCACCCTTAGACGAAGTCTCATCTCTAGTATTTTGTCTTATTTCCTCTTGTACCAAATCAAACCACAAGCATTTCCAATTCGGTAGTTCCTCCCTCCCATTTATTGAATCTTAGTAGTTGTGCTAGCTCTTAGGAAGGCCTAGAAGGGACAGGCTTGCCAAATCATCCTTTGTGAGAGTAACACCAACTTTACCAAGTTCATCATGACATTATGTGAACCTACTGAGTTACTGCAAAATAGTCTCATTCTTCTGCATCTTGATATTTCAAAGTTTATGTTTGAGTGCCAAATTTTTGTGGTCACTACTATTTTGGAACATATATGTCAATGCTTTCCACATTGCATACAGAGTCTCTTTCCCATGGATATTTGAGGCAATTTGGTCTCATACTTCCTCCAATATGATTCTGCTCACCTTAGCTACACACTTGTTCAATTCTGCCAGATCATGAACATCAACTATTTTTGGTTTCGAGATATCATTATCAACGAATTCCTTCAATCCATTATTTTATAGCATTTACTCCATGCATCCATCCAAGAACCATAATTCGAGCTTCCATCAAGGGCATACTCGAGTCTTAGTCCATAGAAAGCCATCCTTCTATCTCTAAATAATTGACCTTGAAAATTTGATCCTCCTGCAATGACAACTTCAAAATCTCTCCTCTGATATGAATCCTGATTTGATAACATGTAGAAATTAATGTGTAGATTCGAAGCTACTAATGAAATTTACTAAATCACAAGGCTCAAAGTCACTCTATTGATTTGCGGAAGTTAATTCAAAATATAGAACACAAATTATAGACATGCAAAAGGAAACACCACACATGCACAAAGAGTTATCTAGGGGAGAGAAACTATTCAAAACCCCTTCCTAACTGTATTGCATTCATCAACAAATAGAGATGAATACATATGTTTTCTCAAGTTTGAGCACACCTTGTAAGTGTATAGTCTATCCCTCTCCCTAACTCACTCACTCTGACCAACACTTAGCCAATTTTCAAGCCCTCCAGGTCCATATTTCCTTCCATTGTTCTTGAGGAATTAAGCCCCTATTAATTAGGAAATTCCCTCAGTTGAATTACACGATTCCTTTGGGTCCTTCCTCTGACTGCATGCACCACTTGTACACTTGGGAATAGTCTACAATTGATAATACATTACCTTGGAATCTCCACCTCATTTGGGTAGCTCAAATTCTCTGCATACAACAATTATTTTGGTTTGGTTGATCACTGAGTGTGGTTGAAGTTCCACTTCCACAACTTGACCTCCACTAAATCATCTAACAGTTAGAAGTAGTTTAATTAACAATAACTCAATTTAACTGAAATATATTGCCAAAAAATTAGCAATCAATCACATTGAATTTAACTCAAGCTTCCCCAAATCAAATTAACTGAGTGAGAAGTGTCATGTCACCTCAGTTAACTACCTCTAAGATTTCTGTTGAAATAAAAATTCGAATTTCTCTAGTTTTACCAAGGAAAAATGAACAACCCTAGTTAAAAATCAATGTAAAAAATATAAGACCACGGTCATGGGACACATATTCGAAGTTGAATGGTGGGAAAAAACATCCTAGTGTATGCTCACTTCAGTTTATTATGGCTAAGGAAATTGGCAAAGGATTTGGAAAGGGAAAATAACATGTTTGGCACATTTATTTATGAAAATAAAAGAAATGATGAGAAAATGAAGGTGAAAGATCACAGGTTATATGTGAGGAGGAAATTGAAGGAAAATATTGGAAAATGAAGAAAATAGAGGCCTCGTTGATAAAAAGGCATATGAGGATTAGTTGGCAATATTTTGACAGGTTTTGGTGGAGCTCCCTCCTATTCTGCTTGTCCTTCATACTCTTCAACACTTAGAGTTTTTTTGGAGAAATTTGGCATTGGATAAAGAAAGGAAAAGAAGGTAAGAGGAAGGAAGGAGCAAGAAAGGAAGAGTAGGATGAAGTAGCTACAGTAGGATTCTTCATAGGTATTGATTTGCATGTGTGATTTCCTTGCTAGATTTGGCATGCATGGTATTGCATGTAGTTCTTTGTTGTTATGGCATGGGTTTGGCCAGTTGTGAAAGTGTCTTTTAGCCTAACCTTTTCATTTCTGTATAGGCATGTAGGGTTCTCATGTTTTGGTTGAGATGGATTTCCAGATGGATTTGAAGCTGGGTGAGGTGGATCTCCAAAAGAAAGAACACATGGGCTAGTGATACCTAGATTAGATTGTGGATTACAGTAAAGCCACTGACCTAGTGACCCCTAAACCAGATTGTGGGTTGCATTAAAGCCAGTGATTATGTGCCTCGATGGGCCTAGGAATCCTTGACCTGTGAATGGCGAGATATATAGTAAATCCTAGAGGTGTTTTCTCTCCATCGAGCCTACTAATAGTGGGATGGGATATGCGGTAAAGCCTAGAGAGTGGGTCTTAGTTTAGGGCCTAGTGATTCGGTGTGGATTGTGGTAAAGCCTGAGAGAATAGGAGACAAGAAAATTCCCCAATGGGTAGGTAGAGAAATCTAGTGGCGTCCATTCTTGGTTTGGTCTAGTGATCTAGTGGAGATCATGGTAAAGCCTATTCTTACATGTTTATTGTGTTGGCCTAGTAATCTAGTATGGATTGCAATGAAGCCTGGTTTCTATTGATGACAGTGAGGTGGTTTAGCCTCAGAATGCCCTGGTTGGTTCTTTCGGTTTGAGTCCCATATTCATGCTTGGAATATGGCATGGGGGTGATTGGATGAAGAGATATTTGGCTCAGCCAATCTGTGGTCAGGTGGATCGTGGTAGTCCTATACCAGGTTGGCTTTTGCATTCATTAATAAGAGGTTCTTCCCTTGGTACCTTATGTGTAAATGTACTAGTTTATATGTGGATCCTATGGTTTATCTATCCTTGATATTTATGTTCTTATTATGTTGGTTATAAGCATGTACTACGAGAGTGATGATGTATGGCTTTCCTCATGTTTTGATCTGTAAATGAATGAACAATGTATCTATGACCTAATAGATGATAATGAAGCTAATGATATAAGGGAACAATAATTGTTAGTGATTCTTAGATAAATATGAGACCCTTATGCTTAGATCTATTGTTTGTTCCTATAGATTACACATTTGTGATATGTTTGATGAAATGCCTATCATGGATATTAACGGTCAAATCAATCCCTTGTTCAAGTAATTGCATTTGTATCATCATTCCCTTGTTATTTTTTTATTATGAAGGTTTCATTAGTTATGGGTAGTGACATGGGTTGTGGGCTTGAAAATGTTGCTCAAATCTCAAGGACACTGGCACAACACTGAGAAAAATAGTCATTGGATGCTAGCATACCATGTTGTGGGAGCATCCAGAAACTTATGGATGCATGCATGCCCATATCATGGGAGTGTCCAAGTGTTAATTGGTCCAAAAACTTAGTGGGATTCGGGGGCTAGTTACTTGAGAGGCTGGGATGGTTCATGAGAGTATTTTTGCTAATGTGGAAGGTTTGTATGGTGTGTTTTCATCGATTCCACTTCCTTAAGGTCACATAGGAGGTTGAGTCCCATCATAGTAAATTCTCGTCACATGTTTACCCCAGTTGGCCGGTTACTTGGGTAGATGTAGGATGAGGGTATTACATAGTGGTATCAGGGTGCATTGCACTCTCTTTGGGTCATATCTGATACCACAAAGTGGTATCATAGCATGGCTCATCCCTTAGACTGGATGGGTGGTGTGTTGGTCATGCATTCATGTCGGTTGCATAAGTGTTGTTTATGCTTGTAGTCTATAAGCTTATTACATATTCATAGTGTCAGTCATGGTTGTAATGATGTTTCAATGTGAAAGAGGATGTTGTTGTTGTAAAGTGTGTTGTGATGAGTGTACGGTTGTATATGCATTTTTTATGCATTATGGTGTCTATATGTTGTTATGCATGCATTGTCATGATTATAGTTATGCATGTATAGTAGGTCAAACATGCATTGTGAGGTCATTACATGTAGTTTGTGTCATCATGATGTTGTTGTTATGTTATGATGTTGATGTGTTGGATGAGAAAGAGTAGGAGATGTAGATCATCAAATCGAACTTGCAACACTAGATTTAGAGGTAAGAGCAAATCATCATATATATTTGTATGTTGGGCATGCAAGTATGTGGTTAATGGTTTTTATAAGAATTAGGGTTACTTATATACTTTTCATTCTATTGGTGTTATGGTTACATACATGATAGATGCTAGTTGATTAGTGTAGTCATATGTATGTATTGGATAGTCATGAATGATAATAACATGTGGTCGTATGCATTTCTATTGTCGTTTTATGTTATATAACTTGAGGGTTATGTTATATGTTATTGATGAGTATGTTCTACATTAACTTGATGATTAGGGTTATTGAATTTAGGATCTTGATGTTATATGTATCATACTAAGTTGGATTGGACTATGCAAATGGTTAGGGTTATGAGATTCATGTATGAGTTAATACATTGTGATATTATGTCATACTTATCTAGACTAACTGTGCAAATGTGATTATTATGTATGAATAATAATTGTATGATTTTGAATGATCGCTAAGTGGAGCTAGGGTTTCAAACTTCTGTAAGTGTTGAACTCCATGGAGGGGCACAAAGGGGGGAGCTCCACTCTCTCCTACAAGCAGGTAGTGGCTAGCTGAGGTAAGAAACCAATAGAAACTGCCAGAGGTCCTGCAGGAGAGGGGATAAGGAACATGTAAGAGGAACAAGATTTAACCAAAACAAGGGAGGAAAATATAACAAAAGAAAATGAGGAAGTAGACAAGAAACAGGGAGCAGAAAACAAAGTGCAAAAGCAGCCATGTAAACCCAAGGCGGAGGTTACACCCAGAGTAGTTTTAAATGAACCTGCTCTATAGGCACACAGGGACCACATGCAGACCTACGCTATAATTTGTAAATTCATGGGATTATGGCCCACTGAAAAGGCACTACAAGCGTGGATTAAATACCACTGGAAACCAAAAGGATGCATAAACCTACATCTTAGGTCAAAGGGTTTCTTCATTGTGGTATTTACAAATATCGAGGAAAAAGACAAGGTGTTTGAAGGAGGGCCCTACTTCTATGTAGCTGTAGGTCACTACATGCGGTCGTGGATGATGAATTTTGTCCCAGAGTGAGAGACTTTCACTTCGGTCCTGGTCTGGATAAGACTCTACTCCCTACCTCTTGATTACTGGCAAACTAAATCATTATCTACCATAGGGAACAAATTAGGGCATTTTTCAAAGCATCTGAGGCCACCAGAAGGGGAAAATATACTTCCTTCGCACAAATATGTGTGGAGATGGATCTCTCCAGAGCTCTACCGAATGAGGTCATATTGGAAGTTTTTGATGAAGAATGGGTACAAACAGTAGATTATGAACACATTCCTTTTAGATGTCATGAGTGCCATGAGCACGGGCACCTATTTAGAGACTGCCCTCTAAGTAAAATAGGGAATAAAAGTAAAGATACCACAAGGAAAGATACTAAAAACTTTCACAAAGTGGGATATAGAGGAAAGGGGGTAAAAGGGGGCTAAAGCAACATCAAATAGAAGGGAAATAGGCTAGTCTGAACAGGTTCCAAGTACTCGAAGAAGAGGAAGAGATAACAAAGGTAGATCAGGTAATGGAAGGCAACCTAAGGGAGAAGGAGAAAGAAGAAAATAGTGAAAAAACACAAAATGTTAATAAACATAAAGAGACTATGTTGAGCAATGGAGAACTGGAAATGGACTAAGAAATGACCCAGAGTGAGATGGATATGGAGGATCATGAACTGCAGGATATTGTTGATAGATAACACCTAGATCTGGAAGGGTTCTTGAAACAGGGGACCATAGGAGGCGTAGACTCACTACCTCAAGAAGAGTTCAACACAATACAATAATTGTTCCTATGGAAAACTCAGGCTAAAGGGATGGAAAGGCAAAGAAACAATGAAAGGAAGGGAAACGAAGGTGTAAAAACTATGAAAACCACACAAGGACTAGCTTCTAGAAACCCAGGAAAGAAAATAGGCAGAAAAAAGCAGAATGCGTTATTGATGGAATGTGGAAAGCTAATGATAGATTCAGGTAAGATGAAAGACCTAACCAACTACTACTTTACAAATCTTTCATAATGAAGTTTACATCTTGGAATATTAGAGGTCTAGGTAGTAAAAGGAAACAAAGATTACTTAGCAATAGAATGAAACAAGAAGCTCCGGATATGATCTTTATCCAGGAAACTAAATGTTCCATTCAAAAAATAAAAGAAATTCACAGAAAATGGCTCAATAAATTTGAGTTTCTAGAAGTCAACATAGATAATACATCAGGAGGCATACTCACTCTTTGGAACCCCCAAAATATTTGCATAATAGATGCCTAGGCATCTAGGAATTATTTATCAGTGGTTATTCAGCCTGTGGGAGATAGGGAGACTTATCTGGTCACGGATGTTTATGGCCCCCAAAGACTTGATAATAAACTTAGGTTTCTAGATTCTCTTGTGGAACTAAGAGATAGACATGTAGGAGTACCATGGATCATGGGTGGGGACTTCAACATGATCAAATCACTTTCGAAAAAAAAGGGGGAACAAAAACTCTAAGCGAAGACTCTATAGCATTTCAAACTTTTATAGACAATATGAAGCTAGTTGACACTGATATGATTAATGGCCTTTTTACATGGAACAATAAGAGAGGAGGAGAGTCTCAAGTAGCCTCAAAGTTAGACAGATTCATAATTTCAGAGGACCTTATGCTCACCGACAAGGAAATGATAGTGAGAATTCTTCCCTTTGGAGGCTCGGACCTTTTAGATTTGAGAATATCTCGCCCACCCACCCAGATTTTATCAGCAATATTGCAAAATGGTGGAAAAAAGACCTGCACATTCAAGGTACAAGAATGTTTCTGCTACACAAAAGACTAAAAAACATCAATCTCAGACTCAAAGACTAGAACAAGTATGAATTTGGCAATATTTTTGAAGAGAAAAAAGTTGTTGAAGACAAAATGCAAGAACTCAATCAAGCCCTTATCATGGATGGATTTGATAGACTCGGAAATGATCAAGTCACCAAACATCATCAAGACTGGGAGAACTTATGTAAACAAGAGGAAATATTTTTGAGACAAAAATCTAGAGTTCAATGGCTAAAAAAGGGGGGAGCGAAACACTAGATTTTTCCACAGATCCACCATGGTGAACAGATCTCATAATAGGATCTCTTCAATCGAGGACGAGGGAGGTCATCTTCTTAATTCCCATGAAGAGATAGAAACTTTGTTAGTTTGGCACTTTCAAGGTATAGCAAAGGAGACCATTTCAGATAGATCTCATTTTATCGCGGACTTAACAAGGCATATACCTAGGCTAGTAACAAGAGAGGATAATTTCAATCTCAATAGGCTAGTGACTGAAGAGGAGGTTACTGATGTTATCAAAGAAATGTAGAATGGTAAAGTGCCAGGCCCTGATGGTTTCAATGTGGATTTCTCTAAAGCATGTTGGAACATTGTTAAACAAGATATTCTGAATGTAGTGGAGGATTCCAGGATAAATAGAACCATTTTGAAGGTGTTCAATACTTTCTTCATCTCCTTGATCCCCAAACAGGACAATGCTTAGACTCTAGATAGGTTTAGACCCATAACTTTGTGTAATGTGGTGTACAAGATAACATCCAAAGTTGTTTCCAATAGACTCAAACCCCTTCTTCCTACTCTAGTTTCTGTGGAGCAACCAGGTTATGTGGAGGGCAGACAAATTATCAATAACATCATTCAAGTGCATGAGGTGGTGCATTCATTGTTAAGCAATAGGAAGGTGGGAATGATCATGCAATTGGACCTAGCCAAAACTTATGATAAGTTGAATTGGACCTATATCAGGAAGGTCCTTTTAGGCTTTGGATTTGATCATAACTAGGTAAGATGGGTTATGGCACTGGTGACTTCTTCTAGCTTTTCAATTCTAGTTAATGGTTCTCCTTCCAAGACTTTTACTCCTTCAAGAGGCCTCAGGCAGGGAGATCCGCTCTCTCCCTTTCTCTTTATCCTCATTATGGAAGGACTTGGTTGGTCTATCAAGCATGCGAAAGAAGTTGGCAACATCAAGGATCTCCATATTTCTGAGACTGGACAGGCTTCGACCCATCAACAATTTGTTGATGACACTATGTTGCAGGGAATCCCCATGGTCAAAGAAGCACTTTCTTATAAACAAATCCTATGTGACTTTGCCATGACTATACGTATGGAGGTAAATCTTTCCAAATCTAAGATTTTTTCCTTTAATACTAATATTTCTATTCAGATAAATATCTCCAAAATTCTGGGCTTTCAAAGGGATGTCCAACCTTCCAAATGTTTGGGGGTTCCTCTAACTGATAAACCTTTGCACAAGAGCATTTGGGAGCCGATGATTAATGAGATGCAGGATAAAATTAGGAAATGGACTATCAGATCTTTAAATTTGGTAGGCTAGTTGGTGCTTACAAAAGCTGTTCTTCAATCAATTCTTGTCTTCATGCTTTCAGCCCTTCCAGCTCCAAAAGGAGTTTTACAATGATTTAGAACCATTCAAAGAGACTTTCTTTGGGGTAAGGTTGAGGAGAGAAAGAAATGGGCCTTGGTAGTCTGGGATAATATTTGCAAACCTTAAAACCATGGGGGTCTTGAATTGGATGATCCGGAAGTACTTAACAAAGTTTTAGGGGCAAAATTATGGTGGCATTGGGTAAAAGATCTAAAGGCTCAGTGGGCTAGCTTCTGGAAGGAAAAATACGCCAGCACTTGGCAAGATAATGATCACATAAGGATGACTGGAATCATAAAATGCTCCTACATCTAGAATAATGCCTGGGAGAATAGAGGCTTAGTGCAAAAAAATAGCTTTTGGGAAATCAGAGAGGGAGATCTTGCTTTGTTTTGGGAGGATAAATGGAAACAAGAACCTACATTGTTAAGAGAGGACTTTCTGGACCTCAAGAAAGAAAATAATACCAAAGGGTTACTTAGGGTAAAATATTTTTGGGATCAAACCAATAGTGAAGGAAAATAGAGAACTTAGAAGAGTACAAAATACAGGGATGGTAGCCTCTTGAAAGGAAAAGCGGATGCACTTCTGACAATGTTGGACCAAATGAAAATTCTAGTTTTAGAGGGGCATGATCAACTTAGATGGGGCAACAATAATGAAGGTACCTTCAATCTTAAGGAGGCTAAGCACATAATCCTTGAGCTAGATTCCAATGTACCGGACAAGGTTTGGCAGAACCTATGGAGGCATCAAGGTTGGATGAAAATCAAACTCTTCATGTGGTTCGTACATCATAAGAAAATTTTGACTTGGGAAAACATTCAGAAGAGAGGTGTTCTGGGACCTTCTAGATGCCAGCTCTGTGAAGTCGAAGAGGAAACAATGGAGAACCTTCTCAATAATTTCATTTTCACCTCCAGGTTGTGGGATACTTTTGCCACAATTTTGCAATAGAGAGATAGGGACAAAGGAAGCATAATCAATACCCTAAATAACTAGAGACGAAACTTTTGTGATTATGAATTTCTTTGCTCAGCTTCAGCTTTAACTCCAAGCTTCATAATTTCGAATGTCTGGAAAGAAAGGAAGAATAGAATCTTCAAAAATGAAAAAATTTCCTCCCAACGCATTTTTGAGCAGATCCTAAGACAAATTAAGGAGATGGTTGGCACTTTAGTGCGAACCTCCCCAAAGAATCCACTTTCAGAAGCTGAAATGCAGATACTTCTTTAGTTGGGTATGCAGGGGCATATACCACAGGGCATGGATAATAAGGTAATGATTTCGGACAATAAGCCACATTACTAGCATCCTCCCCCTTAGGGTTTTCTAAAATACAACATCGATGGGGCCTCAAAAGGCAACCAGGGTATTGTTGGTTTTGGAGGGGTGTTACAGGATGAAATGGTTGCATCCTTTTTATTTTTAATTTCCATTTGGGAAGAGCTACAAACAATATGGTGGAATTAATGGCACTTGAGAAATGTTTAGAATTCTTGAAATAGGACAATCTCCAAAATATAATAATTGAATTTGATTCTGAGTTAATAATTAACTCGGTCAAGTGAGTCTGTTGTGGCACAGATCCAGGAAAAGTCTCAAGACACTGGAGGTTTCTTTAGGTCTTTCAAAGGATTTAGTCTCACCTCCTATGCTTGCGTACCATGGGTTTTACTCATGTGCGAAGGACGACAAATAAGTTGGCAGACATTGTGGCCAATCAAGGGGTGCTTTGCACCAAAAGCAGGGTTAAGATGAGTTGGCAAGAGATGCCTCATAATAGATTAAGGGAGCAGTGTCTCGATCAGGCGGATGAGGAAAGAATGATGTTTTGAAATAGAGACATAGAGATTGGGTCTAGTTGGTTTGATTCATTATGAAGTGTTATTTCAGAAGTGAGATCATATTTGGGATGCAGGTCTCTGTCTGCCTCCTCAACCTAGGTAAACGCAATCCGAGAAGTCTCAGGTGGAAGTAGCTCGGTAGACAGTGTTTCTCGAATGGACAGCTGGAAGGAGGTTTTTTCATCTTCCTTTGGGCCATGCACCTGAGGAGATGGGATGGGGTGAGGAGCCGAAGTCCAGGCTTTCTCGGCATACTCAAAACCCTCAAATTACTTCCTGAGGTGGCATTACCACCCTCGGGGTGGCTTCAGGTTTTTTGCAAGCCCTTGAAGCTGGAAGTGATATTTCAAAGCTGGGAACGATTCCACTCACCACGCAATATGTGGCCAAAGGTGGGGAGAGAATACCGCCCAAATCACGTAGTAATTCTTGGTGCTTTTGGCTCTTGTGATATGATCCTCAATCGTAGGATCAAGCATGGAGAATCCATGGTGAAGAATAACCGTGCTTGTTTGTGGGTCTGAAACAGAGGTTATGTTTCGTGCTTATCGCACGACCCCACTGGAATCACGCGCAAATGGTGGATTGCAGGTAGTTAAAGTGATCGGAGGTTATGACAAAAAAGGACCCGATATGATTATTAATTTTGGTATATTGGGCTCATCAGGTCCGATTGGTTTGTTAAACGGTGTGCTTGTTTGCCACCCGATATGATTTTCGTTCGCTAGATGTTTGGCAAAGGATCAAACAGTCAATGATGGACTGCTCTTTCGGTTTGGTGGGCCCTCGGCCCGTGGTATGCTTTGTCATCGTGGGACCATGGACTGGGGTAGGCCTGTCATATTGGTGGAACTTACCACCTTGGTCGCTTTTGTATACTATTTCTCTTTTTAATTGAATAGAAGGACCCGCTCTTGCCTTAGCAAAAAAAATAATTATTTATGATTTTATGATGTGAACATGTTAGCTAGTTATTGTTATGGATATCATGACCTTATTTATGTTTGAGTTGATATGTTGTGAAGTTATATCTTGCTAATCTAGATTGATTGTGAAGACAATATAACCTCCCTTGAGATACATTAAGGTATGAGTTTTCTTATGTCATTTATTTGGTGTTTGAATGTTTGAATATGTTGTTTATTTGGTGTCTATTATGTCATATATCTATTGTTTGAATGTTTGATTACTTGAATAATATGAGTATGTGTCTATAAGATTTCTTGGTGAAATGATCTTGTTTTAAGATGGTTGTACTAATACATATGTGTTGAGACATCTGATATGTACTTGTGTTTAAGTAGGTGATAGTTGTAGCATTATGTATTATGACTGATTAATGTGAGTTGATAATTGAGTATGAAATGGGTGTTAGACTTGGTAAAGGTTGATTTCAAATTAATATACATGATGTCTTAATCTTTGGAACATGAGACTGACATGTGTGAGAAGTTGCACGGAAACATGCTTGGTATTAGCTTGAAAAAGTAATAGTTGATATGTTTATATAAATAATAGTTGGGTGATGTGACAGTGCATAGTAAGACTCAATTGCAGCAAGGAAAAGGTAAAATAAAGGAATTGGGTGAAAAATCCTTTCGCTATGTTTGGAAACTGTAATTCCAAATGAATGGGTGCTTTGCATATAGGAAGTCTTATTAACCTTGAATATGTCTGACATTATGAGGATATGTCTTATATTAATAAATATGTATTTGACAAGTATAATAGTCAGTTCTAATTATGGCTAGATTATTCAAAGGATTGGAGTCCCTTGAGAGATGGCGTGGATGTGTTTAGTTGTAAGCAACATGCTTGGCATAGAAAGGTAAGGTAATTGTTGTATTCTTATGTTTATTTATGAAATGACAGTTATGTGTTTATGGTAATATGATGCAGGGGATTCCATGGCAAAGAAACTACCATGAAATTATGAAGAAGGCTTAGAGATTTCCTTTAGAAAAACTAGGAACCAAGGGGATTTAGTCATGGTGTTTGTTGAGAGTCTTCTGATTTCGATTCTTTGTGACTTTTTTGCGCTTGGTTTGAATTTTTTTTTATATCTAGTGTATGGTCATACCAGTTTTTTCGTGGTGTCATATTGTTATTGGTTTTCATGGTTTTCTTCTTGTTTGCATTTTTTCTTGCCTTTTATGTCTTGAGGGCCTTGGGAATTGGTTGGGAAGGAGGAAAGTTAATGGAGCTCAGGGATAACGAAATGAAACCTAACATGTAATGTAAGAGCCAAATGAAGCCCAATTCATGAATAAGTGAAGCTAAAGGTAAGAATAAGACAATCAGTTGGATTGATTCGTTCCATTAGTGTAAATGGATAGTGGTAGTATGATCATGAGAAAGGTAACAGAGGAAAGGTGAAGTAAATGGATCTGAAGCATTAGATACCTTGGCTATGCTAGGAATAATTGTGCTCAATGTTGTTCATGGTGTACACAGATAAAGGGAGTTCTCTTAAACTTGACCTTATGATATCTGGTAATTATGTTTTGATTATCATAGTGCTTATGTCTATATATGTATGCATGTATGTCATGTGTGACAGGTTCATCATGGATCATGATTGTTTTTATGCTAATGTTTATATGTATATGTGTGTGTATGTATGTATGTCGTTGTCTGAAAATATCATGATTTTTTAATGCTAATATCTATATGTATATATATGTATGTATGTATGTATGTTGTTGCTTGACAAGGTTGATATGAATCATTCTTGTGGAGGAATGATTGCTTATGCAAGTGAATAACATGAAGAGGTTCGTCATTAACAATGAATCAGGTGGGAAGAGTAGCCTAACAGATCATTAAGGTCAGTATCATATGGATATGAATTGATATTATATTATTATACTACATCTATGTTTATGCTATGGACAAGCTAATGTTGAGAGTTACATTAGTGGAATGAAAGAAGTGTGGTCTGTAGCATGCTGGGATAAGCATGAATAAGACATTGGAAGCAAAGTTGCTTGGTAGAGATAGTGTGGTTTTGGATTTGTGGTACTATTGTTGTGCATATGATGTATATGTTGTACATGTTGCATCTGTGATGTTGTGTGCATACATGGTTGTGTATATATATTGATTGTATATGTTATTTAAGCAAGGTTATGTATAGATTGGTTGTACAGGGTGGTACAGGTAGTGTTGTGTCAATATTTCATATGTAATGTTGGGTAAAGATGGTGCTAAAACATTTTGGATATGCGGTGTTGTGAACATATTGTACTGTGGGCATGATGGATATGCGATGTTGTGTCATATGGTGTTGTGTGCATGTTGGATATGTAGTGTTGTGTACATATGATGTCATGTGCATGTTGGATATGTAGTCTTATGTACATGTGGTGGTGCGTGCATGTTGTACTTGTGGTGCTATGTACATACGGTGTTGTGTGCATGATTGTACAACTGGTGTTGTGTGCATGTTGTATTGTGTACATGTTGTACAAGTGGCATTGTGTGCAGGTGGTGCTGTGTACATGTCATGTATGTGGCACTGTGTACATGTGGTGTCATATACACATTGTGCATGTGGTATTGTGTACATGTTATATATGTGGTGTGGTGCACATGTGGTGTTGTGTACACATTATTCTGGTGGCATTGTGTACATGTGATGTTGTGCACATGTTGTGCAGGTGGTGCTTTGTACAGGTGGTATTGTGTACATGTTATACATATGGTACTGGTGTGCATGTGGTCTTGTGTGCATGTCATACATGTTGTATTGCGGGCATGCAGTACTATGTACATGTATTGTGTAGTTGTGGTATCATGACATGTGTACTCGTTAAGTTGTACTCTATGTACTACATGTATTATGTTGTGGTATGCCAATTGTAGTCAAATGTATTGTGTGGAGTTTTATATTAGGTATAGATGTATGTGTTGTGTTGTATATCAGGTGTAGGTGTATGCATTGTGTGGTGTCACACACTATGTGTGGATGTATGTGTTGTGATGTACATTGTGTATGTGTACGTGATTGAAGAAAATGAGAAGGCACTAGCTGTTTGTCGAGTGTGGTAATCGATCTAGTTTCCATATAGAATAAGGACAGAGTTAGAAGTTAAGGATCGATGAAGGATAAGTATCAATATTTTGTTTCAGTTTTATTATGCATGTAATCTATGATTCTGACTTGTGATGGCTACATGTGATTTATGATTTTGATCTATGATGGTTGTGTTTTGAGCTAACCTAATGTGATATGTTTATACATGATGATTTGGTCAAATATGTTAGTTTGACGTTTTGTTACAGGAAGCGAACATAATTGTAGGTGTACCTTATTGAAGATCTACCAATGAGGTATGATGTGAATCTATTTCAGTTTATTTTAAATCTAATGGAAATTATGCGCTTGGAATAGGAAGCATGGAAATTCCTGGTTAGATGATTGAAACTGAATGTAAGAATTAGCAGCGTCAGTGAAAGGAATTCAAACAAGCACCAGTATGTTGGTAAAGCACTTCAAGAGAAGGACCATTGTGGGACAGTGCTACCCAATAATGTCCATTGATTACCATGAGTAGGCTATGACTGGTATGATGGTTTGAGGTAGGTATATGGCTTGGTTGTTTGACCTTTAGATGTGAGGAAGCCTTGCCAAGAGATGGATTACCTAGGATAGGAGTTATCGGGGAACTCAGAAGGTGAGTGAGTGCATAGAAGGCGTGACCGAATTGACTGAGGGACTATGTAGTAGAGAAGGGAAGGGCGGGATATATTTGTTCTGGTCATTAGCATTTCTAGATGGAATCAAATGCACATTGGGAGTGTACCCTGGAACAATGAGCCGATAAATTTTCACTATGAGGATAGGTGGCGTAAGATTATAGTGCTAGACATTGGATGCAAATTTGACTTTGGCAGGATTTTGGACTTCCTGGGAAGGAGGTGAATCCTGGTATTACTTTGAGCATGGAGGTGTGAGCCACTGGATTCCCTTGTTACAAATGTAGGCATCGTATCCTTTTATTTGTGGGTTGAGAAAATGTACATATGTGTATATGTGTGTATTATTGTAAATATTGTATCGAGTTAGATTTGTAAAGCTCCATAGAAATTATGATTATTTGCTGGGTGAAGCAAATGTGTATGTGTGTATATGTACTTATTATTCTAAATATTGTAATGAGTTGTGTTATAAACCCTCTGTAAATGGTATGTTTGTCCTGATTTAGCAGATGGTCATTGTAAATACTACAACGAGCTATGTTATAAATCACCATGGGAAATATGTTTTGTTTTCGGCAGGCTTGCTAGTTATAGGTGTCATTGAACACCGAGGACAGTGCTCCCCCAAGGGGGAGGGTTTTGTAACAACCCTGGTTAAAATTACATGTAAAAAATATAAGACCATGGTCATGTGACAAGTATTCCAAGCTGAATGGTGGGAAAAAACATCCTGGTTGTTTGACCTTTAGATGTGAGGAAGCCTTTCCAAGAGATGGATTTTCCAAGATATGAGTTGTGAGGGAACTCAAAAGGTGAGTGAGTGCATAGAAGGGGTGTCTGAATTGACCGTGGGACTATGTAGTAGAGAAGGGAAGGGCGAGAATTTATTTGTTCTGGTCATTAGCGTTTCCATATGGAATCAAATGCACATTGGGAGTGTACCCCAGAACAATGAGCTGATAAATTTTCACTAAGAGGATAGGTGGCATAAGATTATAGTGCTATACATTGGATGCAGATTTGACTTTGGCAGTGGATTTTGGACTTCCTGGGAAGGAGGTGAATCCTGGTATTACTTTGAGCATGGAGGTGTGAGCCACTGGATTCCCTTGTTGCAGATGTAGGCATCGTATCCTTTTATTTGTTGGTTAAGAAAATGTACATATGTGTATATGTGTGTATTATTGTAAATACTATATCGAGTTAGATTTGTAAAGCTCCATAGAAAGTATGATTATTTGCTGGGTGAAGCAAATGTGTATGTGTGTATATGTAGTTATTATTCTAAATATTATAATGAGTTGTGTTATAAAGCCCCTGTAAATGGTATGTTTGTCATGTTTTAGCAGATGGTCATTGTAAATACTGCAACGAGCTATGTTATAAATCTCCATGGGCAATATGTTTTATTTTCAGCGGGCTTGCTGGTTATAGGTGTCAATGAACACCGATGACAGTGCTCCCCCAAGCAGGAGGGTTCTGTAACAACCCTGGTTAAAATTACATGTAAAAAATATAAGACCATGGTCATGTGACAAGTATTCCAAGCTGAATGGCGGGAAAAAACATCCTAGTGGGTGTTCACTTCAGTTTATTATGGTTAAGGAAATTGGCAACAACAATGGAAAATACTTTGGAAAGGAAAAATGACATTTTTGGCACATTTATTTATGAAAATAAAGGAAATTAGGAGAGAAGGAAGGTGAAAGGTCACAGGTTGCATGCGAGGAAAAAATAGAAGGAAAATAATGGAAAATGAAGAAAATAGATGCCTCATTTATAAATAGGCTTCTAAGGATTAGTTGGAAGGCTTTTGACAGGTTTTGTTGGAGATCTCTTCTATTCTCTCTCTCCCTCATACTCTTGGACACTTAGAGTTTTCTTGGAGAATTTTGGCATTAGATAAAGAAAGGAAAAGAAGACAAGAGGAAGGAAGGAGAAAGCAGGGAAGAGCAGGATCAAGAAGCTACATCAGGATTCTTTACAGGTATCGATTTGCATGTGTGTTTTCCATGCTATATTTTGCATGCATGGTATTTCATGTGGTTCTTTATTGTTATCGAATGGGTTTTGCTAGTTGTGATAATGTTTTTCAGCCTAGAATTGCCACTTCCAGATAGTCATGGTGTGGTGGGGTTCTCATGTTTTGGTTGAGGTGCATTTCCAGATGGATTCAAAGTTGAGTGAGGTGGATCTCTGAAAGAAATAACACATCCAGCCTAGTGATCCTTGGATCAGACTGTGGATTGTGGTAAATTCACAAGCCTAGTGACCCCTGAACCAGAGTGCCAACTATAGTAAAGAAAGGTATTGTGTGCTTGGCTAGGCCTAGGAATCCTCGAGTAGTGAATGGCGGGATATACAGTAAATCCTAGAGGTGGTTGCTCTCCATTAGGCCTAGTAACATTGGGATGGGATATGTGGTAAATCCTAAAGAATGGGTCATGGTTTAGGGCATAGTGATCTGGTGTTGATTGCGGTAAAGCTTGGGAGACTAGGAGACGAGAAAAATTCCCAGAGAGTAGGTGGAGAAATTTGGTGGCATCCATTCTTGTTTTGGCCTAGCGATCTGGTGGAGATCATGGCAAAGCCTGTTATTACATGTTTATTGTGTTGGCCTAGTGATCTAGCATGGATTGTGGTGAAGCCTAGTTTCTATTGATGAGGGTGAGGTGGTTAAGCCACGGGATACCCTCGTTGGTTCTTTTGGTTTGCGTTCCACATTCATGCCTGGAATATGGCATGGAGGTGATTGGCTAAAGAGAAATTTGGCTTAGCCAATCTATGGTCGGGTGAAACGTGGTAGTCCCATACCGGGTTGTCTTTCACATTCATTAATAAGAGGTTCTTCCCTTCATATCTAATGTGTGAATGTATTGGTTTATATGTGGATTATATGGCTGATGTATCCTTGATATTTATTTTTTTATTATGTTGGTTATAAGCACGTATTATGGTAGTGATGATATATGGCTCTCCTCATGTTTTGATTTGTAAATGAATGAATAATGTATCTATGACCTAATAGATGATAGTGCATCTAATGATATAAGGGAACAATGTTTCGTAGCAATTCTCAGATAAGTATGAGACCCCTATGGTCAGATCTTTTTTGTTTACTCCCGTAGATTACACATTTGTGATATGTTTGACGAGATGCCTATCATGGCTAGTAGGGGTCTAATCAAGCCCTTGCTGAAGTAGTTGCATTTGTATCATCATTCCCTTGTTATATTTATGTTATGAAGGTGTCATTTAGTTCTGGGGAGTGATTTGGCCTTTGGGCCTGAAAAATTTGCTCAAATCCCAGGGATGCTCACATGCCATGTTTTGGGAACATCCATAGCCTTCTCAATGCATGCATGCAAATATCATGGCAGTGTCTAAGGGTTGGTTACATGAGAGGTTGGGATGGTTATGTATGGTGTGTTTCTGTCGATTCCCCTTCCTTAAGGTCACATAGGAGGTTGAATCCCATCATAATAACCTCTAGTCACATGTTCACCGTGGTTGAATGATTACTTAGGTAGATGTGGGAGGAGGTTGTTACAACAAAGTCAAATTGATATTTTCTCGCAGAATTTTCAACATAAATAAACAAATATCCCAAAAATAAGAACAAAAATTTCACTATCATGGCCACTTAGGTTGAATCATAATTTTTTTTGAAAGAAAAAAAATTAAATAACACATTATGCATAGCTAACTCGAAATAGTTGAGCCTTATCCACAACAACCAACATAACAAAAACTAATGCCAGTCTTTGACAGACAAGTGATACCTATTTCAAATCAAGGAAATGAAACAAATAATCAATATTATTAATAAAATAAGGAGGCTATGAGATCTAATATTTTGTAGATGCGTATAAAATTTATAAACTAAATAAAATATTTAGGCATACATTGAAAATCTTCAGACTTGGCAATTAACAATTAACAATATATTTATTTAGCATAATTTTGACATTAGGAATCTAGTGTAGTTACAACTTTTACATTGACATATTTAATACTTATACAAGTGTACGATAATTGCGATTTCTCCTTTGATCAAGAATACTATTTATCACCTTGATTAACCATAAGTTGGTTGAGCATCATTAGTTTATTTTTTTCCCATAGGAGATGGTTAATTCTATGCCAAAGGATGGAAACCATAACTAAATATCAATGTTGTCAACACATGCTTTATGTACATCTATTAGAACTAGCCTTGTATTGGTAGTTTTCATCACAGTTATTATCACCAACCTGAGTATGAGTATTGGCATCCAAAAATTATGAGTTGTAATGAGACTGGGGTCTATTCTTCTTCAACAGGAGTTCCTCAAGAGAATCAACATCGACAAAAAATCTTTGACAATGACAGTGTTACCTCTATTTCATTGATCCCTAGATATTTTATGATTCAATTGTTTACTTTCAATTCAATATTGAAGATCTGAACTAGACTCACTCATTTATTTGTTGTGCCTAGGTTGAAATTGTCCAATATATGTTGATTTTAAATTTATGTGGTCTTTGTTTTGAGAAGAATGGTTCGTATTTTCCACAATATAGTTTGAATCTTGTCAATGTTTCAAATCCCAAAGGGGATCCATCTTCACGACAGTGAACGAATGAATAAAAGAAGAGTCAAACAACCAAAAGAGAAGATGAATAAATACTAAATGAACAAAATTATGAAAAGATAACTGACTTAAATCCTAAATTAAAAACTAAACCTAAAAGATGAAATGAAAATGACAAAGATTGGTAATAATAAATAAAAATAAATAATATAAATATATTTTTATTTATAAATAAATACATAATTATTCATTATTATAATAATTAATTGAATAACTATTATTATAAATAAATAAATAATCGTTAATAATGATTATTATCTATTTATTTATTAACATAATAACAAAAATCAATTAATTATAAATTATTAATAACTAACTAATTAACCATTAGTAGAGGAATAAATTCATTAATCTACTTATTAATAATAATTATCAATCATTTATAATTAATTATTTATTAACTTGTAATAAATAAAGAATTATTAATATGCATAAATACTTATTAATAATAACTAATTAATCATTTATAATAAATATTTAATAACTAAAATATGATAAAGTCTAAAGCTAAGGATTAAAAATGCTAATTAAATCTACTATAATTTAGAAAAATAGAAAAGGTAAAGGATAGAAAATCATACCTAGGATACTATACCTTGTGAGGAAAAACTAGAAGAATTAAAATGCCTAATTAGAGGAAGTTAGTTTCCACTAATCGCGTTCCCTCTATCCCTGTTGAGATTATGTGGATGCTTCATAATCTCAAGTGCTTCTCTAATTTTCCTCTTTCGTTAGTGTTCTTCCCTCACAATAATCCTGACACTTTATAAACAAACATGATGCTTGGTCTTTGAAGAGTGTCTAGTGAGGGATGAAGAGCATGATCTTTCATTCTTGATATCCACTATATGCTCTTTTAGACCTTTCTACAATGAGCCTCCTATCTTTTTAATATAACTTCTTCCACAAGGACAATCAATTTTCTAAACCCCCTTAAGCTATTGTTGATCGATGTTATCCTTGATAGGCATCATTCTTTGCCTAATTGTCCTTGATGTTGTAAACTGAGTGAATAACCCACTGAGTTTAGTCAATATAGTAAGAAATTCTTGGGTCGATACCATCATTAAACTCAAGTTAAACCTCAACATGCTAAAACCCTAATTTCTTAGCCATGTTATGGGTTATGTGATCAGGCATCAAACTAGGATTTTTAACCATGGTTTCATAACATATATTAGATTCATCTAAGTGGAAAGGGTCCGGTGGACCTCAATTGTCGTAGTCATGAGACACAAATGGTTTTGGGTCAACTGCTCAAGTACTAAGTGAAACCCTAGGAGGGATTTCTTGTCTGTCAATAGCATGAGGTTTTTCAAAACCATTTCAGTGAATGAACGAATCCTAGGAGTCCACAGACTTAATAAAATGATGTTTAAAATAGAATACAAATTAACCCATGAAGAAGCAAGATTTTTTCATGGTTTTATGGTTATCTTGGTAGATTTTTTCCATTTTAGAAAGGACCTTGTGCAAATAAAATAGAAGGTTCAACTTAAATCCGAAAAAACCGCTAAAAGATGCATATGATACAAAAAGATGAGCCCATATCTACCATTGCAGCTAATAAAATTCCTGATAAAGTAAAGTAAGTCCTTCCATTTAGTTTTGAGAAACTAGACTGGCATACCTTTCACACTGTAGGTCCAATTCTTTGAGACCAAAAACTCTTGTCAAGGAATGTCATGAACATGGAAGGTTTTAGACCAGTCTTCACCCTAAATAGAGAGATGTGTTGCTTCAGTAATGAAGCTTACATCCGCCAGCATCTCAACATCACCAACTATGGATTTATGGTCATTGTAAGTAGAGGCAGATCCTTTTAGCACGTCATCATTATAACCATAAAAGCTATGAATAAAATCCCACCATCCAATTTCTTAGAACATAGCAAGGTATTCCTATTAAGTCTTAACAATTTCACCTTTGAGAAGTTTTGTTCGAACCATAAGTGCCATCGCAGGAAATTCTAGAGAATTTAGCTATGGTTTCATTCATAAGGATGGTCATACAAGCAAAACGTTGCTTCAAGGAACAAACCCTAACCTTACAAAGTGAAATGCAAAGGTGAAAATTTGAAACTTTGAATGTCGAATATGCATGAATACAACCCTAAGTTCTAAAATGAGACTAGCATGCATTACTAGCAATACTAAGTTATAGTAACAACATTTTAAAGCTATAACTTCGAGATATTACAATCATGTAACAAGTTTCCAAGTGTTAAGACTTATGTTTTTGAACTTGGACGAGTAGAACCATGTAATCACATAATCATATAATTTATTAAACGCTAAATCCCATTGCATGTACGTATATAGCTTGTTGTTGGTAAGTGTCAACTCTAGGGATTATAACCTATCCGTTGCATTGTCATATTGATATTTCCCCATCATGAATTTAATTAAGGAAAGAACAAATGTACATAGTGTTACGTTTTTTTGCCTTTATCAATAATGACCATCACCAAAATACATATACTAAATTCATTGAAGCTCTAGGTAATTTTAAACAATTTAAGACCTAGCTCCTTTGATACAACATGGAATATGTAAAACATGACCACATGTCCAAAATATTATTGAGTCATTCATATTTTCAAACCATATAGCCTATAAAAACACCATATCATAAGCAAGGTTCATATCAATGTAAGGAAAAGGAACTGTGCAAGTATAAAAATCACAACAATACGTTTATATGTGAACTTGATCTAAGAGACCTACAGTGTTATCAAGTTGCTCCTAATAATAAAAGGAGCATTGTAAAAGATCTGACCCAAAAATATAAGATAACACCAATATATCCAATAACTTTAAATAATATCAAGAGAATTACAAACACAAAATATAGAAATGATTCTCTTTATTGATCAAACCCTTAAGGTAGGGTAAGATCATACATTCACTCCTTAAGAAAAGAGAACACTCCACAAGCCATATGCTTTCCAATACAATATTCCTTGACATCTCTCAATGGGGAGTCTCTAGCCTCTATATAGGCCTCATACATACAATACCATGGATCATTGCCATGGTTCCCTCAATACCATCTATCTACTACCATGGGCTTATCACATTATTGCTAACTACATGTGGTCCCTTACATGATGCGGGTTAACCACTTTATTTATTAACTATGGCCCATCCCATTATTACATTATTCCCTTGGGTACCTCCCTCTGTACCCCATACTATTCCCACTAGGTATACTACATTCTAGCCCCCTTAAACATGTTTCCTCCTTGAAACATAAGAAGAACACAAATAATAAGATCGAAACATAAGAAGAACACAAATAATAAGATCTACTCAAAAGAGTATTCCACTGGAACCATGCACATGCATCTAGCCATCCAAGAGAAAGGTGAACCCTCAATCTAGTTGGTGCCTTGCTCTCTTGAGATGGAAGTTGACCCTGGTGGCTCTTTTGTGTTGGTGTGTTGTGGGTGGATTGTCACCCCTCTCTATCTGTCATGTTGGGGTTATTGTCCTTGTTACTGATTCATTTCCATTTTGTAGGTTGTTGTTTCTTTGGGTGATGTGGGTGGTGATATGCTCAAGCTTTAATTGATGGAATATATTTCTTGAATTCCTCTACTATTGGTGGATGAGTGGTGTCTAGTGCTTTTTCTGATACCTGATTTGATGTTTGTGTTTGGTTTTCAACCATCAAAGGCTCATCATTTGATGTGTCAGTGTCATTAGAGCTTTGTGCTTCTGCCTCCATAGCCTTTGCTTCATCCTCGGACTCTACATATTTATTGATGGAAATATCATGTAATGTAATTTTCCTCCTTTTATACTAGAGATTTAGGAATTTCTTTTGCACATTAATATTGATAGTACGAACAGATTCCATCCAAGGGTATCCCAAAACAACATCCACATTAGCCATATCTGAAGCATAAAAAATCAGAATGCAACACATGCTTGTCCATAGAAATCTTCAAATCTTTATAAACTTGCATCTCCTCATTATTAACATGTGTGTGCTCCATTTGTTTGGCTAGTACTTGCAATCTTTTAGTCAAATGAACATTAATAAAATTATACTTGCAACTAGGATTAATAGACACAATGATCTTCTCCTTCTGAACACATCCATGAACATGTAATGAGGATATACCAGTAGAAAATAATCCCTTACATGTCTCATTATCCTGTTTTCTAGAATGAGAACATTTGTCTAAAAATACTTTTTCAAACTCTTCATCTGAAAGTTTGTACAACTTCTCATTGGCAAGTGATCTAAACCATTTAGCAGCCTCATCCTCAAAACAAAGTCATACCAAATTTTTCCTTCTTTTCCCATGTAGTTCATTTTCACTGCTTATGAATTCTTCAATAGCAAGGCCATCATCTTTGGCTGAAAAAAAAAACATCTTGCTAGAAGCCACGAAGATGGTTTTCAAAAAAAATTAGTTACTTGGCCAAAATTTAACGTGGCCACAGTTCAGTCAATATTGCTCAGAATGTTTGTTATGACCTATTTTCGGAAATGGAATGACCATCCTGCATCTTCTCATGTGATAGAAATCCCAATTTAGGTACTGGAATTTGCTGCAACTCTCCCGCCGTCACAATTTTTTTTGAAAAAAAGAGCTGATTTTAAATCAACAATATCTCCATCATGCAGACTCTGATTCAACTGATTTGTTTTTTGAAATTGGGTATTCTTTCAAGAGGATCTCAGATATGCAATTTGTTTCTCAAAATTCTCCACAAAAATGACAAAAATTAACTGGAGCTCTATTATCCATGAATTTTTGTCAAAAAAATTGTACAACTAGCTCATTTGTAAATCAGCGATATCTCCCTCATTCGGACTCTGATTCGACCGATTTTTTTTTCAAATTGGGTATTTTTTTACAAAGAACCTAGGTCTACAATTAGATTCTGAAAATTTTGCACTAGAATTTACAGATTTGATTTGCAAATTCACCGCTCCAAAAAATTCCTGCAAAAGAATAAAAAAGCATCTCTTCGCTTGCCCAAGAAAGTGCTCTGATACCACTTGTAACAAATCTGACCCAAAGATATAAGAGAACACCAATATACCCGATAAGTTTAAATAATATCAGGAGAATTACAAACATAAAATATAGAAATGATTCTCTTTATTGATCGAACGGTTCGATTCGAACCCTTAAGGTAGGGAAACACCATACATTCACTCCTTAAGGAAGGAAAACACTCCACATGCCATATGCTTGCCAATACAATATTCCTTGACATATCTTAATGGGGAGTCTCTAGCCTCTATATAGGCCTCATGCATAAAATAGCATGGGTCATTACCATGGTTCCCTCAATACCATATATCTAATACCATGGGTTTAACACATTATTACTAACTACTTGTGGTCCCTTACATGATGCAGGTTAACCACTTTATTTATTAACTATGACCCATTCCATTATTACATTGTTCCCTTGGGTACCTCCCTCTGTACCCCATACTATCCCCTCTAGGTATACTACACAACAATAGGTTTATATGTGAACTTGATCTAAGAGACCTATAGTGTTATCAAGTTTATCCTAATAATAAAAGGAGCATGATGTATATAACTATATAAATATGATGTTACATTGTCCATGCAATAAAAGACATTCATGAACCACTTGTTAGGATTTGGAATCTTCCTCGATGTTCTTTCAAGATCATGATCAAAATCATATAGTTAATGAAAAGAGAATCATGTCAAAATCTAAAACAAGTTAACACAATCATCACACAAGCATAAAATATTCACTTGTAAAATTTAGTCATCATTACATATCACTAAATCAAATTAAAAAATCCAAAACAAACAAAAACATAAGAGGAGGGGCTTATTTCATTGAAAAATGTAAAAAGAGTCTGTTATATATCTAGAAAACTAGTTCATTTTCCTATATTTTATCCTTTTACACCATCATGAAATTTATTGTGTATGTACCTCAAATTTTTTAAAACTTTGCACCAAGCAATTTCACCAATTTGCTGAACATAAATTTCAGTCTCTATATCACACACTAATTTGTCCCTCATGTTGGTTTCAACGACTCCTTATTTCATTGATGGCATCAAACCTAAGATCCTCTACCCAACTTATCTTCCTCACTTCCTAGGCGTACATGAACACATGTCCCAATATTAACATTTATGTTATATGGCTCCATTTGTTATTAGGCATAACGAAGTCTTCCCTTAATTAGTTGGAGAGTAATTTCACCAATTTCTTATCATCCAAAAATCCACAAACAACAATTTCTCTTAAAATCTAGGGAAACATATCCATTATAATTACGAACATTTACATGAGGCGTAGTGTACTATATCTTATATATTACTTTGAACTTATCTTGGAAATATAATTTATAATTTTTATATAAAAAGTTTTGAAGTAATAAAAACAATTCAAAAATACATAAATATTATATCTAAATTAATAATAATTTTATAAAATATATTAAAAATATTATAAACTATAAAATTAATATAATTTATTTTATATTTAAAAATAGAAATAGTATATATATACATATATATTTCACTACCAACATGTAACTAATGGATATTTATATAACAAAATATAAGTAGTATAGATTTTTTAATGTGTTAGTAGTGATATATATATCTAATTATATAATATTGTATATATATTTATTATATTATTATATTATATATTAACGTGTGATTAGAATGTTTTTATTGTATAAAATGTTTTATTTTTCTTTGGACGAAATTATATTGAAAATTTTGATGGATGCTTTGATCCAATAAGTATGGTTCATTTTCAAAACACGACCATTATTAAATTTAAATATCTAGACAAATTTGTTGCTCTATAAACCACACTTTTATTGATGATGATGATGATGATGATGGTTAACGTCCGCTAAGACCAAACATTGGTCTATTGGACCTAAAGAAACAAATTATTTATTTTGATTTAAGATTTTATTCCTATCCTCAAAAAGCTTGGAGAGAAGCCTCCCGAGCTTACTATAATTTTGACATTGTAAAAGGCTAGGAAGGCCAGTATTGTAAAAAAGATTGTGAAACTAAGATCTAATGTGGTTGTATGTGGGGCACTCTAAGAGGAAGTGGTTTTCATCCTCGATGCTCTTAGTTTCACATATAAGGCAGATCCTTTCCATCCATGGTGTTTTAGGAACTGCCTAGTGACCTGTTTCACTATGGAGCTCATGAGAATTCATTCTAATATTTGCTATATTTATTTTCTTCTTTGATCTAGTTAAAATAGAGAGATACTTTTGATCTTCTAGGGTGGGGTTGATGACCTTCTTATAATAAATTAATTTTCTTTTGGCTGCTAAATCTTTCTCACACCACATTTTTTCTTTGAACTTAGAAGTAACAATATCTCTAATGTTATTAATTTTTTGCAATGCATCATTCTCATTGATCTCCCAATAGTTTAACCAGGCCCTTGTGTCTTTATGCCACCCCCGATTGAGCCTTAGGTGGTTTTGGGTGGAATTTGAAGCTAGCTTAGGAAGTATATGATCGTCTATGTTATTGAGTTTGTGTGTGTACAACAAAAACTTAATCATAGCTAGGCTCTCAATAGGGGAAAGACCTGCTTCTATAAGGAGAATAGGATAGGGTGTATTATTTTTAATTTTCAGGTTATAAGTTATAAAACGCTTCTAGATTTGCTCAATCTTTCTCCATGATTCTTTGGAGATGTTGCAACCCCAAACCTCACAGCCATATAAGATAACATGAATGACTAAAGTTTCAAAGAGGAACTTCTTTTTATCCCACATTACGAGGTGTGTTGTTTTACAATTATTTTCAAGACCAAAATAAGCTTTCCACCCCCCATTAATAATTTTCTCAATGCTATGGTTCCAGTTGAGCTTGTGATGAATATCAATTCCTAGGTACTTGTAAGAATACACTTCCTCCGAGTTATTATTGTCATACATAAAATTAGCGTAAGTGTCCTTCTTGGATTTGATAATCATAACTTTTGTTTTGTCAGTGTTAATAGTGATACCCATGATAGAGCAGAAATCCTTAAGAAGCCCGAGTTGCTTATTAAGATCAGATGGGAACCTTGCGAGAAGAACAATATCATCAGCATAGAGAAGAAGGATGATGACTATCCCAGCTAAGATCGTGCCATCACATCCTGCCTCCTCTAAATAGCCTTTGAGCTTATTGATGTAAATGCCAAATAGGGTAGGGGAGAGGGGGCAACCTTGTTTAACTCTGATTTTACACTTAATATCTTTCGACCACCCCTCATTGCTCTTTAGCTTGGCAATTACATTCTCGTATAACCTTATAGCGGTAGCTCTCAACTCGAGAGGTACCTTTAGCTCTTCTAATCTATTCCAAATGTTGTATCTAGGAACCGTATTGAAATCCTTTCTAAAGTCCACAAAGCAACAAAAATTGGATTTATCATTACGACATTCCTCTGCAATAATCCTAAGCGTAACGAGGTGGTATGTTGTTGAGAGATGCCTTCTAAAACCTGCTTGGCCTTTAGCCCACTTACCTTCACTTTCAAGCCATATGCTTAACTTCATTTCCAAAAAATTACCATATAACTTGGTTAAGAGAGGGCTGATCATAATTGTCTGATAATTAGAGGGGTTATTTGTATCCCCACTTTTAAAAATAGGGATAATGAGGCTCTCAGTCCAAGGTTTAGGGAAACCTTGCTTGACCGCTTGATTGAAAAGCTTGTGGATGTGGGGGATGAGGACAGGACCTCCAATTTTTAAGATTTCCACCTGGTAACCTTCAATGTCCTTAGCTTTCCCATTAGCAAGGCGATTAACCACAAACTTAATGTCTTCTAAAGAGAAAAATTCTTTCGTTGTGAGCAGGGTTTCCAAATTATTCATGACATTTGGAGATTCATAAAGCTTTTTAAGATATGAATTCCAATCATGAAGAGCAATTTTATTATTATCTTTAGTCTTCCTAGTCAGAATCTGCCTCCAAAATTTCTTAAGAGCTACCTTAGAGAGGTGTAAGAGATTCCCTATCTTTGATGAATGTATTGCCTCTTTTTCCTTTTAGTTATGGCTTTGTATATTTTTATCTTGTCCATTTTAAGAGATTCATCAACAGCTCCCTTAATTTCTCTCCTCGCACTTTACAATCTTTGTCATACCATGGATTGGTTTTGCTATTTCTTTTATTATTTGAAAATTCAATTGAGAACTTGTTAATAGAATATGAGAGGGTTGTAGTAAAATTATGATAGAGGTATTCTATGTTGTCTATACTATAAAGGAGGCAAATTAGTGTTTAATTCATTTAGAAAGAGATAGTTTTTATTTCTATCAAATATTAAGTTCTTTTGGCTGTAAGTATTATTTTCTGTGGGAATGCTATGTAAAGGCCTATGATCAGAGTTAGGTTCGTGGTCATTTAAGATGTCAAAATTCAGAAATAACGTAGTCTACCACGTTGCTACCAAGTCCATGGATGCAGGTCATCTTGTTGGAATTGGGCCACTTCTCTAGACCTTTGCAAATTATGAGATCTTGAGCACTACAGAGCTTGACTAACTCCGACCCAAACAAATTTTCCCTGAGGGCTTCAGAGCTCCTTTTGTACCTACTAGCTAGAGTAGGGTCTTCTTCTAACCAAAGAGGATTAGGGTTGGAATGATTACTTAGAATAATAACTTGGTTGTTTGAAGTTCAAGCATTAGAGTCACTTATTAAAAGGATATTACCGTCATTCCTTAGGTTAGAAATATCATTCTCTAAACCATTGTAAGGGTTAGTTTTATCTAGATTCTTCTTCTTAGAGAAGTTAGAACAAACGAGGGGAAATAACATATTACTATGTAGGAATTTTTATTGTTAATGTCACTGATCTCTATCCAACTATATTGGTTGTGAGGGTCATTTTTATAAATCCTAGCATGGGGGGAGATGTTCTTCTTAATGTAACAAGTTATTCCCCCAATGCCTCTACGGGAGGATTGCTTGTTCCAGGTATACCATCGTGTAAAGCCATCTATGTTAGGGACCTTATATTATTCGTGCTCCCAAGTTTCAATAAGCAAAATAATATCAACATCATTTGAAATCCAACTTAGCTTGGGGCCTTTGTTTGATGGGAAGCCATGACAATTCCAAGAAAGGATCCGGAGCATGTTTAATTGCTATTGATTACTACCTTTTTGGTTTCTATCTCAAATAAGACTTTTCTGTTTTTGATTATTGCCCATTTTCCTTCCTTTCTAGCTTCTTTTACCTTTTGAACCTCCTTTCTTAATTCTGCTTGATCTGCGTTATACCATTGCGATGTAGTACGAAGGCGTCATTTCATTTGCAACTCAGCCTACCTACTCTTTATGTTAACAAAATAACCTGATTAAATCAAGTTGCTCATAATAGATCTTAAAATAAATTTTGAAACCATGCATTCATACATTATTTTATTATAATAATTTCCATATAAAATAATATTGGACTCCAAAGCTTGTAACATTAAATTTTGATTTGCATAGAAACTGGCCACTTTCTATATGAGAGTCGAGATAGAGGGTGCAACATAGATACTATAATGTACACACAAATTTTAAATCAAGTGGCCTTAAGCTCCTATCAATTAGTTGTATATGTAGATCAATTTTTCAATTTACTTTTGGGGAAGTCACAATATAGGAGAGGTACTTGGCAGCACATAAAACGAGCAAAGTAGATGCTACTAAAAACATTGTACGTGCACGGGTGGAAGAAGGAACATGAATTCGTCTCTTCGGAAATTCATTGTCATGCTATTCTGGCTCCTCGGATTTCGATTGTATCAAATGAGATTGGTCTCCATCAGACCCAGCCTGCGTGTGAGTTGAGATTGGTTGTTGGCCATGAAAAATATCTTCTGATTTTGATTCTTTAGTAGTTTCATTCGGTTTTTCTTTATGATCATTTGCTCGAATCACCTCTGGAAGTTTTGCGCCTTCGTGGTTTTTTGTTGTTGCAGGTCGCTCCTGCATCATGCCTTATTGCTTTAGGGGGTTCGATCTCTCGTCATTACTACATGTAGGGGGTTTGAAGACAATACTTAAGACAATATTTGAGTCAATTGTCTTAACTTAAGACAAAAAGAAACTTGTGTATTATCTTAAATATTGTCTCTAAGTGGGTGTCTCAAAATATAATGTCTCACAAATTTGTCTCTATAAAGACAATATAGAACACATATTATTATTGTCTCTATAAAGACAATATAGAACACATATTATTATTGTCTCTATAAAGACAATATAGAACACATATTATTATTGTCTCTATAAAGACAAGAATTATTGTCTATTAAGAGACAATTTGATTGTCTCTCTAGAGACAATATAAAAAATTATTTTTAAAAAAATAAATAAAATCATTTTGAATGTTCTTTCAAAGTAGTTTCACATTCAAAGTTCACAAATAGTATTCGTGTATGAGAGAAACCACCACAGAAACTCCTATCTGATAGAAACCAGTGCATATGGGTTATTAATATTACCTTTGTTTAGCAAGAGGGGATTCAATTCATTACTAAATTTATGCCCAAGTTTTACTACATCAAATGGGAGTTAGAAGTTTGGATTTAAGATGCTACCTTAGCTTTGATAAGCATTCCATCTCCCAGTTTTACTATAGTTAAAGAAGAATCTGTAGACTGTTGAATGGAAATGACTTTAGATTCAGACAATGCAAATCTTTATGCAAAAATCAATGGAGAGCCCAATTAATGAAATGGCGATACCTTTATGTGTTCGACAGACAACATACCCACAAGAATACCCAGGCAGGCTTGATAGCCACAATTATCAACTATGTAAACCAATTTCAGAGTTAAAATAAATCCTCAGACATAGCTAGAATTTTCAGAGAAGGTTTTAACAAGCCATAATATATTACAAGTAACAATCATCGCAACTCTCATTTCCCCCAACAGTACACAACGAAAGGCACTTGAGCATTCTTGAAATATTTGAAGAGTAAAAAAATTTCTTGTGAAAAATGTACAAGAGAATATAATGGAAAAAAATGTCTTAGCATATAAAAATAGCTTTGTAATGGAGTTGAACTAAGGTAGCTTAGCCAACTCCATCAATGAAAACATCTTCCCAGTACCCAAATCACATATAGAGAGATGCGATAATACTATTGTAAGCCCCAACTACAAATCAGAATTAAATTTTAGAACTCAAAAGCAAACTCCAATGATACAAAACTAATTGAATCTGCCAATCCCTAAATATGCAAAAGCGGCTTAACAAAGCTATTCAAAAGCGTCATCATTGTCATCTAGAAGGGGTTGGGCTACAGCTGCTACAAGTTCTGCCTCGTACCTAACAACATAAAAGATTGTAAGCCAAAGTTTCAATCTTTTAGAAATGGAACAAATTATTCCAATAATAGTTAACAAAAATAAATAAGAAAATAACATTCTACTTACTGCTGCTGGGTTGCAAGGTCTATCTGAACCTTAGGAGGAGCAAGAGCAGGTGACTCCACAAAATGAAGGTTTGGATCCTTATAAAAATAACCCATTATAGAATCAATGAAATTTTTTTAATATAACATTCATATTAGGGAGCATCAGAAACTAGATTAAAGGCTCACCCTGAGAGCTTCCGTGCCAAGTACAGGAATGGATTCTCAAAGTTGTAGTTATTTTTTGCAGATATCTCATAGTACTGAAGATTCTTCTTTCTATGAAAAGTAACTTGCTTATCTTTCACTTGCCTATTCTTCACATCAACCTTGTTTCCACAAAGAACAATAGGAATGTTTTCACACACCCTGAAATTCACAAAGATATTTAGCTAATCAGTTCAGGCAGTTGTGTCACCACACAATTAAGGAATCTTCATTTCTACTTAGAGAACCAACCCCTCTGCAAAAGAGATACCTGCAAAGATCTCAGTGCCATATTGGGACATTCTTGTAAGTCAATCGTGTAGTAACATCAAACATGATAACTTCACATTGACCATGAATACTGCAACAAAAAAAATCCCAATCAGTAAATAAGAAGGAAACAAATAAATAGAAGTGGAAAAACACGGAACCCTTGCCAATTCAATCAGGAAAATGCCAACAAAAACATGAAAAGGAACGAGTATTGATCAGAACAACCAATAACAGAGTCTGTCTATAAATTCAAAATTAAACTGAATTAAAATTCAAATAAATATAAGTGGAAAAATACAGAACCCTTGCCAATTCAACGAGGAAAATGCCAACAGAAGTAGGAAAAGCAAACCAGTATTGATCAAAACAACCAATAACACAGTCTGTCTATAAATTCAAAATTAAATTAAATTAAAATTCAAAATAAAGAGACATAAACGAGTAAAACAGAGCGCTGATAAAAAGGAACCAAAAATGGGCTCATAGTTGCTCCATTGTCATTGATATTGAGGTTAAAAGGTGTTGCTATTGAGCCCACAATACATGCATATCAACACGGGAAAATAGACTTTTTAAGTCAAAAGTTCTCTTGGGATCAATCCAAGTTTAAATCCATGTAGGACCTTTTTAAAGAAAAAGTTGAAAAGGCACCCCAAAAGCTCAAATGTACAGTGCTCCAATCAACAAGTGTCTACTACACCTGCAGAGGATGACAAAAAACACTACTTTCGTAAAGTCCCAAGAGACCGCTCCTCTACCAAAGGATCCAACAAAGAGAATTATGACAAGGCATCATTAAGATTCTTCATATTAAGGAAAAGATTTAGTTTCTAGAATCCCAAAAAATAAGTATAAGCAATTAATGGTGGTTGAATCTCCTAGAGTGATTTAATCAGAAAACTGATTTTAAGAAGGTAAGGAGAAGGAAAAGGGAAATAACAAGATTTCCCTTAAGGCTTAAGGCATTATATTATCTTTCTAATTTACACAACCCAAGATCTGCATGCTGATGAAGAAAAGCACATTTGAAGTTTTGTCCATGGGCATATTTATGGCAAAGACTGTAGATCAAACTACAGAACCGCTAAAAATAGGATTTGATATTTGTAATTTTTTGTTGGGTTGCCCAAATCCTTGTTGCACTATTCCTGTTATATATGCTCCACA
Source organism: Pinus taeda (assembly GCA_000404065.3). NCBI lineage: Eukaryota > Viridiplantae > Streptophyta > Pinopsida > Pinales > Pinaceae > Pinus > Pinus taeda. Next base: position 147,574 of record APFE030213286.1, on the reverse strand, counting down.
TATCAGCCCAAATGCTCTCCATCTCCTCTCCTCCACATATTTCTTCGGTGCTTCTTCAATTCTTTTGTCTTCTTCTAGACCATTTGTGATTGTCATTGCTTCTCCCAAGCACCTTCCTAGCACCACTGCATCCTCAAGTGTAGAACATCCACCTTGTACTAAGTCTGGAGTCATAGGATGCATTGCATCCCCTGCAACACAGACATTTCCCTTACATAGTTTTCTGAATAACACTACCCATGGCCACCTCAACCTGAGTGTGTTAATGTTAAAGTGTCTATTTGAGTTTTCTTTACTATATCTAGAATCTCCTCTGGATAGTCTCGAAGTCTTTCCAATGCATTTTCCAATATACTCTTTGGATCACGTCCAATATTTGAATCTGCAGCACATCCAGTTAGGCATGCCTTATATTCTTGTTATTTTCTGTCAAATAGTTCACAAAGCTTGTGACTACTATATGAGGATTATAATATCAAGATAAAAAATTCAAACGCAATGCAGTTGTTCAAAATTATCTGAAAGGAATATAATAGAAGGTTTCAATAATTTTTGAAGAATCTATTTTTAAGATTGATGATTTCCTGCACCTACACGTGATCCACAGAAAAATTATAACAAAGGGTGCTATAATATTATACCACAAGGAAGTGAACTCTGGGTTATGAACTAGTAAACATCCTTCTCATTGCATGGAACAAAACCTGCCCACAAATTTTCTCCCCAAAATAGCTGTGCCTTTGGCCCAAACTTATGTCCTTCAAGGTACGTTACCAATCCCCTAATAGCAGATCTCCCAGAAAGACTAGGGGCTAGAAGACCTAGCCATTTAGCGACTACGGAATTCCCTCCATCACAACCTATCAATACCTATGAGTAGAAACAAATTCCAAATGGTTGAGAGAAACATGATAACATAGAAGATAGATTTAATGATCAAACTTGCATTCAACAGACCCCTGCCATTTTTTCTCAAATACAAAAGGACATTTTGTACTCATGTATGAGAGAAACTATCACAGAAATTATTGTCTGATAGAAACCAGTGCATATGGGTTATTAATATTACCTTTGTTTAGCAAGAGGGATTCAATTCATTACTAAATTTACGCCCAAGTTTTACTACAAATTGGAGTCAGAAGTTTGGATTTAAGATGCTACCTTAGCTTTGATAAGCGTTCCATCTCCCAGTTTTACTATAGTTAAAGAAGAATCTGTAGATTGTTGAATGGAAACAATTTTAGCATCGAATCTGATCATTCCTGGAGCCAATTCTTTTGCAAGGGTATCCAAAAGCACACTCCTTTGCATGCATCGAACTTCATGATTTCCACTGATAGACAAGGAAAATACTTAGTATTACAAAGCATGTGAAAAAAAGATGAGCAAAATAGTTAATGGGATAGAAACTACATCATGTCATAGTGGCAATGAGGGAGTGCTAAAGCCATCTCCTAGATGCAGAAATGACTAGGAACAAAAATACAGAACACAAACACATATACCGTAGACAAAGAAGAAGCAGGTGAACCATTAAAGCTGAAACAGAGAAGCAGAAGCATTAATCTGAAAGAACCAACCAGACTAAAAAGTGAGGGATTTGAGACGAGAAGCATTGGATAACAAAATGGGCAAATCAAGAAACATCCAATGTAAGTGAGTTTTTTTTTTTTAAATAGAAGTTTAAGGTACCCTCTAGATGTGAAATAAAAAGCTGCCTGATATCAATCTGGATAGCCATGTTTTTTCTCCTCTATTTTATTATGTTGCTTTTGGATACCAAGTTTCATAGGTGCTATGATTGCAAAGAATGTTAAGAATGTTGTGCCCAACAAGAATTGGCTTATATGATTTTGAATTTCTATTGGTTAAACTCAGGGTTCACACCTTTTAGGAGTCCATATTCTAGCATGGCATGGACTATCTGCCATGGAAGATCCCTCTAGTGAGTCCTACGGTCATTGTAATCTTGAAAATATTTAAATGAATATGGACATTTTTCTAACTGTCCACTGGGTGCACCTATATCAACCCCCTGTAAACAATAAAACTAAAAACTAAAAACCTGTGGAGGCTTAGAACACATCCTCTGGTCACAAGGTTTGGAAATGCTGGTAGCCTTACATTTATAGCGAGACATCAATCATCCTCCCTTATGAATCTTGATAAAACAATAGCACAGGCATTTGTATGAAGAGACTTGAGCATTAGAAAAAGATTGACAGGAAATAGATGAGTGCATGTGTTGTGCACGCTCCATCTCATAAACAGAACGAATGTGTAACAATTGTATATACCTATTACCAGTTGGATGTGAAAAATGGTGTATATATAGAGCGTATACATGAATTAGAATTGTAGCAGAATAGAAAATGCATGGAAATGTTGGAAACCTTAGATGTCTAGAAAAGTCAACGATACAAATATATATAATTTCATGAATTAGACTTGTAGCACTTCAAAATTTTTTGGAAATGCTGGCAGTCTAGGATTAATAGAAAAAAACATTGACCATCATCACTTGTGAGCCTCAATAAAGCAATGGCGAGGGCATTTGTATGAAGAGACTCTAACATTCACTAAAGACTAACTGAAAATAGATGCGTGGGTTTTGTATGCTCCAACTCCTAAACAAAAGAGATGACCAACAACCCTGTTTTGTGTTGGATGTAAACAATGGTGGATGTACAACATGTATATAGGAACTGTAGTGAAACATTAAAATAGGATATAAAGACACCCTGGGCATACATCCAGTCAGCGCAAGATAAAATGGATGGAAGTATACACATTGAGTATATGCTGAATCGCGATAAAGATGAAAGAATCCTTTCATTTAGAGGTGGATGAGGAAGGCATGATTCTCCTATGTTTCTTGTACCTTTAGCACTAGGTGGAACAGGTATCTTTGCTGGACAATCAACACTAGGTGGAGTCATGTTTGAATACAGTGAAACAAGTATCATCGCTTCAACTAAATGTGTAACAGGCCTACTAGTTGATCCTTGGAAGATTAAAGTTGACTGGACCTACAATTGGGTGAATTACATAAACGATCAAAACCAAAAACTTATGTTTGTATATGAGATAAAAATCCAAGAATATTTCAAGGACATATACGCAAGAAACCAAATAATAACCGAACAAAGCATAAGAAATTGATAAATGAAAACAGATCAGGCTAATTGGAAACATTGTAAGACATTGATCTGTAAAAGCAGAGCCAAATAAAAAGTAGGTACATGAGCCAGAGGTTTACTTTTTCATTTCAATCCAGAATAATAAAAACCATTTGCAAAACAGAGTTGTCTTTAAAGAGACTTTTTGGAAGCTTTTCTGGTGGGTTTTTCCGGTCAAAATCCGGCAGCAATTTATTGAAATCACAAGTTTGATAGCTAATTTCTACACAATCAAAGCGTCCCAGGAGTTTTTGAGGGTGTTGAATCCAAATATGCAGTTAAAAAACCATTTTAAATAATACAAATCAAGATTTAACCTCAATTGTTTCCGTCGAATTCCGTCATCGGAATCTCCAAAAAGTCGCACTAAAGACAACTCCTTTGCAAAACCACTATGACAGAAAATAATTTTTGAACTGAATTGGACAGAAAAACACATATAAGGATGGCACATGCATTTTTCAGCAGATTTGAAGCAACCTTAGCTCAACCATATATTAACAGCCAAGTTGGACACTAAATTGGTGTCTGATCGCCCGTTGTTTGTGAGACAAGAGATCTCATCCACATAGAAATTTGACTGCTAAAGTCTACCATACATGTTAGGGAACCTATCTACTTTTTGTACATTGAATAATCAACCAAATCTAAATCTGAATCTACTAAAAACTTCAAAATATGTATCATAAAAGTAGCCTACGGTTTATTGTCCATTATCTGAGACTTCTTTAGAATCTCAATTGCTTACTTACCCCTGTTCGAGGACCAGCTCACCTCAATTCAGCCAAACCTCCAAGACCAAGAAATAACACATGAGGTTGATGTCCTTCATGTCAACTTCACTTGCCAGTTTTTTATTGCACCATAGGATAGAGTTTTTTAAACTAATTGTTGGGACTAGGTAATCTAGATACAACACAAATATAAGCATATCAAAATTATCATAATCAAACAAATAATAAAATTTAGGACCTGCAACAGTCTTAGTGATGCCCAAAATATATCTTGTCTTGTGAGAGAGATTGAATGTTGCCTTGTGGAGGAGGTCAAGTGCTCTATAGATAGTGTTCTACCTGTTCGAATGGGTGTCTCTTCACTGGGGTTGACTTGACTTGAAGGAAGTCCTACTTAACAAGTTTGGAGCCAAAAGATGAAATTTCAAAATTCAAAGTCTTCTCTTTTGAGATTTGAAATATCTTTTCAAGGGCTAATCAATAATAATGACATGAAGAACATGTGTTACATTTTCACTACATGTTTCAAGGGATAAAATATAAATTATGAAGACCGACCATAGCTACAAAATTCAACAGGTAGAAGGTGTGAAATCACCTTCAGAGGGATAGTAAGTCATCATCATCCTCAATCATCTCTTCAAGAAGAAGGTACAATGTTAGCTTGAGAGTGCCTGTCATCTCCTAGGCATAACTAATCTCTAAGCAACGTCCTAGCCTAGATAACAAACATCCAAGCTCTTGAGGTTGAGGGAGGGTCTCATCAACTATGCCAAGTCACCTCCAAGGTCAACGTCCCTAAAAAGGTGCCCAACTTCCTTTGTCAAAATTCTCTATGTCATTGTCAAAATGGTTGGACATCATCTATGAAGAGTTGGAGAAGTATCATATCATCCCTTAAGGGATCTTAGTTGTGCTTGGAAGAATCATCTAACACATACTCAAAGAATCAAGTGAGATCAACATCATTGGTTCAAGAACCATAAATGCATCATGGTGGACCATACTCAATGTCAAAGCCATCAAATTACTTCACACAAATATCATATTTAAATGTTTTACTAGCTTATGATTGTGCACAATTTCCTATACTTAGGTATGAGAGGGTTATTACATGACCCTATTAGATGTTTCATACCCTAGAGGGAGGAATAGTTCCTAAGTCGACCCTTTTAAATGATAGGTAGAAGTGCTAGGTGTTATGGGTTGGGGTTTACTTCATGAAAGGTGTCACACTTCACACAAACATCATATTTAAATGTCTTACTAGCTTATGATCATGCACAATTTACCATAATTAGGTATGGGAGGGTTATCACATGACCCTATTAGATGTTTCAAATGCTAATGGGAGGAATAGTTTCTAATTCAACCCTTTTAAATGATAGGTAGAAGTGCTAGGCATTATGGCTTGGGGTTTACTATATGAAAGGTGTCATAGTCTTACACTAGGTTATGTGAATTTCATTGTCCATGAGTGCCTTTGTAGAGGGAGCGCTTAGTTGCTTAATGTGCCCTCCCTTGCCTTTTTTTTCCAAGCCCCATATTTGCCTTTTTATTCATTTAACATGGCTTGTTTAATAAGCTTCATTGATTTATAGAGTAATAGTGATAATATAATCCTCCGCTAATGATGATTAGTTTATTGCTTCATAGGGGCTGGGATGTTCTTTGAGAGTTCCTTGATAGGCATTGTTGTTTCTATTTCTTGAAGGCAGTTTATTGGTTGGAGACTACGCCAAGCAACTCAATCTGCTTTAGGTTGAAGCTGGCCCTTGAACCAGAGGGGGCTTCCTCAATGTCACAGGCTTTTTGTTGTTCCCCATCACTTAACAACAACCTATCAAGCATACTAGTCAGATTTAGGGCTTTTTGGAAGAGTGGTTGCTAATGAGTCACAAATCCCTGCTTAACAAATAAACCCTCCCTTTAAGAGACCCATTCAAAGTGCCAGCATCCAACTATGACTGACTAATCAACAACTTGAAGGCCTGGGTAGAAGACTTTAGAGACTATCAACTAACATTTATGCTATGTCCGAACACTTATATCAATAGATAAGATTGAAAAGCGTGAGAAGATCCTTCATTAACTCAACAAAATATAAATTTCAGTTGTGCAATAACAATAATCTAGAGATGCAGAGGAGATCAAAATTAACAATATGTTTACTTAATCTGCCCAGAATTGAACATAAGCTTGCTGGGGATGTCAGAGAAGCTGAATTTCAACCTAAGCCTTTCCAATAATTGATACAATTACAAAATATATGATGAAAAGAATATGTGACACAGGAAAGCACGTACACATGAAACAAAATCTGGCAAAAGCAAAAACCAGAGATCTTTAATTAAAAACTTTGAAATATTAGGCTGTTACAATATTCAAGAGTTTGGGTTCCCAAAAGCCAACCCTTTTACAACAAAAAAGAAAGAATATATAGAAAAGCATAATCTTGAAGAAGCTATAATCTTTAGGAATAAAAATTTAACGATATGCTAAAAATCAGTGTTATAATATCGACGAAATATCACGATATTTTTAGGCAAACAATATTTCCGCAGGTAAATATTGCGATATTTTCACATTTGAAAATATCACAATATTTTGAAAATTTTTGGCTAAAGTCAGCTAAATATTTTCATATTTTAAAAATATCGGCTAAATATCGCCATGTTTTGAAAATATCGACTAAATATCGCCATGTTTTGAAAATATTTGCTAAATATCGCCATGTTTTGAAAATATCAGCTAATGTTTAAAAATCTGAAAAAAAAAATGATTTTTAATGTTTGCCGATATTGCCGATAAGATGTTTTAAGGACCCTCAACGATATTTTGCCAATACCGATATTTTCAACACCTCTAAAAATAAAAAATATTTCTAATTTGTTCTAGGAAGGTGTAAAGAATTGAGAACTGAATGCCTTCAAATCTGGACCAAATTCACATCTGTTGCATAATATGCCAACTATATCCTTTGAATGCTTTTAATGCTTCCTGAATATTCTCATGTAATCTCTGAAAATTTGGAAATGTCCTTAAATAGTGAAATCTCCAGCATTACTGTCTAGAATTTGTTGAAATTAGTCATTTTCAATTACTCTTTCAACTGCTTGTGTCAGAGTGATGGGTGGTTTTGCTATATGCAATTGCAGAAATAATATTCCTAGAGCATAGAAATCAGACATGGGTACATAGATACTGATCCAGGTGGATGTTGGTGGCCACCGACCTATCCCATTTGGACCCCCACAACTGTCTCTTTCAGTTTTTCAGTTTCCTTAATTATAGCACAGTTTACTATTTTTAGCAGTTTTTTCGGGTCCTAAACTTCCGGAGCCGTTTTGAGGCCCTAAACGACGTTTTCTGGGAAATCTACCGCCAGTGATTTTTCTGACTAAGAATCATCTTTTCCGTCGTAGTCCTCGGAGAGATCTTTCCAATGGGCTATCATGCGCGTCAAACGGAGATAAGACGACCAATTTGCGACCCCGGGAAGTTGATGTACCAACTTACCCAAAAACGGGGCCCACAATTTGGCATTTAGTCTTCCAAGGTTAGGTTTTGGAATGTGAAGGGTTTTTCCATTGTTTCTCAACAATAAATAGGCCTTTGAGCCTCATTGTAACACAGTTCAGAGGCATGTAGCCACACATCTCTTCT
>APFE030213286.1:112889-139975 GCA_000404065.3 Pinus taeda | reverse complement strand
CGCCCTAGCTGGTTTATTTCTATTTCCGGTTGTAAGCATATTTCAGTATTTTCCATTAATGAAATGAAGTATTATTTCCACTGCATCTTTGTGTATATGGTTATCTCTGTATTTTATTGTGTTCCCGTTTAAATCTGGATCAGATACCAATCCTTTAGTTTTCTGGATCAATATAACAAAATTTACCTGCAGGGATGGTGTCTTTGTATTCTGTTACCCTGGTTGTAGTGTTTCTAGGCACAAGCCTAGAAAGACTCACATCACCAATCTCTCTAATAAATTGTGGTCAAGCAAGATATTAGAAGGCTTCAAGTCATGATGAACAATCGGCTTTGGCTTGGCACTGTGATGAAAAATCCTGTAAATGGCACTTCCCAAGCAACACTAAAGCATGAAAACCATGCAAAGGGAGTATTGTTGCCTTTGCAGTATAGACAATCTTCTAGGCTATCATTTGCCATATATTCATAGACCCAACACCCATGGTTAGGACAAGCTCCAAGAAAAAGTAGCAAAAGTTGAAATTGTTGTTATATTTCTTGAGCTGCTGCACTTCTAAGAACTTTTATGGCCACTGTGGTATGTTTCAAACTTCCCTTGTGGACTACAACAACCTCCCTCTTCTATCTTGAATGATTCGGATGAAAAATTTGTGGCAGATTAAATTTCTTCTATTGAGTATATTTTGTATCCTTGATGAGTAGATGCATGTGCTTGATGTGCTTTCCTTCTCCCTTCTGTCCTTTGGAGAGCTAGTTCATTGGATTTGATCTTTTTTTATTTAGTGATTCTTCCTGGGCTACAACAAACATACCTAGAGTATGCTTTTGTTCAAGCCTTAACCTTCTAGCTCAATCATAATGTTTTTCTAGATCCGTGACAAAGGTTCATTCACTTTGTCTAATGTAGATGCTATTTCATAATCACATGAGACGTTGTCATTTTCATGACCACCTCTCATGTTGTTAGAGAAAACAGTTGTCTTGAGAGAGCTCAAATTGTTTCTATATGAACTGCAACTAGAATGATCTCTAAAATATTCTAAACTGCCAGTTTCGAACGTTGTAGATGAAGTTGGGTGAACTGAAGCCAAAATGCCTTGTGATATTATATACAACACAAATACTTGGGGCATTTTCCTTAATAGTTGTTGTTACATCAATGCCCTTGAATCAATCAAGTAAACAATGAAACCAATCTTCTTAAGCTTCTCCACCTCAATAATGTTCTGGCCAACAAAACATCAACGTCAACATCTCTAAGATGAGGGAAGCATGAAAAATGCATTTTCCTTATTTTCGCTCAAAGTTGTTGTCTCTCTATCAAAACTGGGCTCTAAAATATTCCCATAGCCAATCTGCAACTTGACCTTGCACACATTGAATCTACGGCCAAATCAATACTTTATAAGGCATCTAAGATTGATTTCTATTTTTCGTAAATAAATCTGAATACCCTTTCATGTTGTATATACAAGATCTGTGTGATAAAGTTGTGGTAGCTGAATAGATGCGGTGGATCTAGATTGGGGCACTCTACATATTTTATCCCCTTCTCTATTGACATTACAAGTTTATACTTGTGCGATTTTCCTCACCCATCCAGTGTTATTGGCCACAATATTCTTGGCATGATTTATGTATTCCTTTGAGTGCTACAGGTCCAGAACAGTGGAAATTGAGGCACCTCTTAACCAATATCATAGGCCTGTATCTTTTGAGACCTAATGATTCAACACTAGAAACTATTCCATAGTAAACTTTCTTTCACAATCCTCGATCCAAAACTGGTGTGATTTACACATGAATTGGAGTTTAGCTACAATGTGCTCAAAGCAATTTCTTTTTGGCATCATATTTATCTAGATTCTAATCTATCGCTAGGAAATTAATCCAAATTGTTGACTATCACCCAAAGAATCAGCGATGTCAATCAAAACAATCAGGAGATTGTCGTGGAGTTAGCTCCCTCAATAGTAATAACACCATAATCTTTTATTCATGAAAGGTGTGTGTAAGCTTCCACAAATAATAATGCAGCGACTATGAATGCAAGAATGCTCACATTCAGGGTTCAGAATCTGAAGCTAGATAAGGTTGCATATTAACATGAACAATAGCAAATAAAGGATATGCCATTGTTTTTCCAGATCCTGTATCAACAATACTAATCAAATTTCGTTCTTTAAAAGCCATGGGCTACAAATACTATTCCATTGTAAGGATATCAACACCCATAGCACATGTGTTGTTCATTGTTTGATTTATCTCTTTATCAGATTCTTTAAGACCCAACATTATGGAAGATATGGTCACCATTTCTCCCTTGAATCCCTTCACATGCTTCAATATAAGTAAGCTCTAGTCATACCCTCATCAACATATCTACATTGATGAATTTGAGCAACAATGGCCCTCCAACCTTACGGTTGTCAACATCTTGATGTCGAATTAGCTAGACACTTGCACACCTTTCAGGATCACGATGAATAAGCTGGGCTATTTCTGGTTGACCACATGGATTTACATCTTCCTGTCCTGGTTGAGTTGTAACAGCTGTATGTTAAAACCACAAGCTGTTAGCGGAGGGGAGTACTGGTTGTAAGTGGTTTTTATGAAGGGGCCTTTGCTGTTTACCATGTAGTGCTGTTTACTAAATACTAATTAGTACAGATAGGTGTCCATGAGGTATGTATACTAATTTTCTTTTAAAGGGTCCATCATAAGATGTAGTAGGGTTGAATTTATCGGCTTATATTTTAAGAAATACCCTAGTATTTAGAAACCTTAATCTTAAGTATTTGTTCCCTATGATTTGATTTCTAGGGCATGGGATAAACTTTAGAATGAAATAAAGGGAAAAGAGTATGATCTAAGGTTTGAATTTAAGAAACGCTAAAAAGGCCTCTTGATTACATAAAAACCCTAGAAAAGTAACTTGCAATCATGTTTTGGAATAATATATTGCTTGGGTTACTTGTTAAAATAGTATTGTATGTACAAGAAGAAAAAAACATATGGGGTGATCCATTTGAATGCATTATGTAGCTCTTCGTAACACCTCGTAAATCATGGAGTCGTTGTGCAAAAAATTTATTAAATATATGCCCTAGATTTCTCAACAAATAACATAATCAAACTCACACAAATAAATGGTTGAATCTTACATTTTGCATAACATTAGATGTATATGGGGGCATTAATGATCCCTGCATGCCAACATTGCTTGTATTGAGGGGCATAAATGAATCCTGCATGCCAACAAAATGCATGCTTAGTAAAAACACAAATATTAATAAATATATATAGTGAAATAAGTTAACTAAATGCACAAAAATATTGATCAAGTTTTACCATTATCATTACCTTAGATGTATTATAAGGTGTTATAGGGGTTGGAATGACTTTAGTGATTGCCTACATTCCACAAACATAAATTAGCATAATATAATAAGGAATATAAGATAATTGAACATATAAAAGACAATATTCAAGCTTACCTCATGCATCATCATAGCAACGTCTTGCCCTCGTGCATTTGTTAACATTTCCATAAAAGTAGTGAATATCATTGAATCCCCCATAGTAGCATCGGTAACACTCATGGGTACATTCTTAAGAAAACACATAATAACATAAAAATAAGAAACCTTGATCAAAAAACCGATAAGAAAATAGAATCGGTAACACCAAATATATATGTCTTTCAAGTAAAACCTTAAACATTCAAATTACTTGATGTTCATTACAATTAAAAACTCAATACTTAACTTGTAAAGAAAAAATATATTGCAGTGCATCCTTATAACCATCTTAAAGTAAACATAGTGATTGAAAAATTTCATCCTCACAAGTAAAACATTAAACATTCAAATTACTTAATGTTCATTACAATTAAAAACTCATATGTCTAACTTGTAAAGAAAAATTATATTGTAGTGAATACTTAAAACTATCTTAAAGTATACATAGTGATCATAAAATGTCATTCTCGGATGAAATCTCCTCATCTGATGGCATATATACCCCATCATTAATAGACCCTAAATCCACAAATAAATTAATACCATCATTTTCATAGTCTTCATCACTTTCAACTACACGTAAATTAAAATCAATGAATTCATCATCTTCATGGATTTGATGCCCATGCGGTTGCTCATGTCCTTCAGAAAATTCAATAAGCTCGTCTTGGTCTTCATCTTGGTGATATGCATCATTGACAATAAAATGTTCATCATCTCCATCTTGGCCATCTATGTCTTCATGGGGAACTTCTGCATCTTCAAGTAAATCATGGTCCTCTACATCTTGAACAAATGTTACTCTTCGTCCTCTTGGATCATAATCAATCACAAATGACCAACCAGGTTGTTCTAAATTTGGAATGGGAAAATTTTGGTCACATTGACTTGGAAACACATAAGGTTCAGAAGTGGCTTCAAACCTAGATGTATTGATCATGTGGAATCCATTATCATGGAGCAAGACAGTTTTTTCTTCTCCCACTTCAATAAGCTTGTACATTTCAACATGAAAAATAACTTTCTTGAAAGACATAAAATCAAGCTCGATAATGTCCTCCAACACTCCATAGTAGTGAAGTGTTCTTTTGATTGGTTGTCTATCATTTGCATGTGAACGAAATTCCACCTCAAATGATGTTGAAACTCCACAATCGTAAGTTTTTCTCTTTTCATCACCTTTTCTGATGCGAAAATGATGACCAAAATTCCACATTCCTTTGTAATATCTTACCTAAATTCATATAAATATCAACTAATTAGATTCAAGGATATGAAATCTATCAAAAAATTTATTAAATATATGCAATATATTAATATATATCACCTCCCCATTTATGGATCCTTTAATGAAATTCAATTGTTGTTGTGTTACTCTATTATTCCCTTTTGTTGCCTTGTGTTCAATATTGGCCTTTAGCCAATTCCACGAGCATCTCTCTGGCCACATTCTTTTATGGCTTGCAGTTAATCCTCGAGTAGTGTTTTGACCATGTCTATTATATATCGGCCCATGCATTTTCATCTTCTAATTTCTTTTTTTTCAGCGTACTTCTACATCCATTCCAACATAAAGTCAGAATTGTATGCAACATACAAATGTAATGCCTCCCACTCCTTCGCATTTACAACGATTTTTTTTTTCGTTCAATGAATTAATAATTATTTAAAGCCATGTAATATAAAACTTAAGATTCAAATAATTCCTAACATTTTTTATACCTTTTATCCTATTTGAAATCCCTTCTCTCTCTAATTTTTCTCCTTCAAATGATTGAGATTGGTTATAATTCCATAATCGCAGAGCTTCAAGATGCAATTGAGGTAAGTACTCACTCAAATGAACCGTGGCCTAGAAAACCATGTACCCCTCAACTATGGACCCTTCTGGTCGAGCCTTTTGCCTCACAAATTGTTTCAAGACCTTCATATATCTCTCCATGAGCCACATTGTTCAAATATGAATAGGACCACACTGTTCAATCTCTTCTACTAGGTGTATAAGGTAGTGCTCTTGAGAATTAAAGAAGATTGGAGGGAAGCACATTTGAATATCACACATCAAAAGTGAAACATTCCTCTTCCAATACTTCAAGTCATCCTGATGTATCTCTTTAGATGAGACCCACCTACAATTATTACAATAAAGACTTGTTATTTCTTGTAAACTAAAAGTAGAAACTCATATAAAGGCATAACCAATGTTGCACTTCAAATGATAAGAGTAATGGAAGAGTATGCATGATGGATTGAAAAATACCTCAGATATTTACATAATTTGTAAATAGTCAAAGTGACATTGTGGTCAAAAGTACTTGGTATTGTTGCAGGCAACACATACTGCATGACCATTAACAAATAACCATGTTCAAATATGCATGAACTAATTTCATCACTATACTAGCATGTCTATTAACAAATAACCATGTACAAATATCCATGAACTGATATTATCACTAGGATATACAATTTTATAATTAAGTTTCCAACAAATATAACATGTGACAATGTTACCTTTATCCAATTGTGCCAACCATGTGTTTTTAGGCCTGAGAACTCTGATCCATCTCTTGTGAATAAGTTTTTTAATGTCGTACCAAAGCCAGAAGGAAATCTTATGCTTTTCATAGTAGAAATGATGTTTTCTTTCTCATTTGATGTAAATGTCCATGGAGCATGAACATATGAGTTGTCTTCGTGCAACCACATGTTTGGCATGATATTGGCAACTCAAAGGTCCTTTCTTAACTTTATTTGTGCTTCAATGTTATTTCCATTTAGATGTTTCCATAAGCACTTAGCCACATTTTTCCCGATGTGCATAGTATCAAATAGGTGGGCTATTGGAAAGTTCTCATAATATTCTAATTTGTAGAAAATAGAGTCTTTTCATTCCTAGGGGAAAGGTTGTCCCTTCTTTTTTGTCATACATCACTTTCCACCTAGCAGGGTTCATCTTTATTAGCTTCCTCATTTTCACTTCCTTTCCATTGAACATATGTTTATCACGCACTCAATAGTGATGATTTTATGGTAAGAATTGTCGATACTCATCACAGACAGTTTTATTGAGATCCCTTGACTGCCTATGCAACAATTTTGGCCCACATGATGGACAACCATGTTTCCCCTTTGTTTGTAGTCCTAAAATAAGATTGGAACCCATATTTAATAAATGCTAAAATGAATGCGATAATTATAAATGTAATTTATATTATATTACCACAACAAATAGAGAGCCCCAGGGCATCATGAATTTTCCAAATAAGAATTGCATGAAATAGGAAGTTTCTATCATTGATAGGTCTTGATACATCAAACATATTTACACCATCCCATAATTCACGAAGCTCATCAACGATGGGCTCCATGTATACATCCATATCCTTTACCTGATATATCCCTAAGTGAACAAAGAGTCATTTATTAGGATTAACTGAATTGAAATATTTTTATATAATATTCAAGAAAAAATTGCATTCACATGTTCTAGTACCTGGTACGATAAGAGTTAACATTGCATGTTCCTTTTTCATTGCCATCCAAGGGGGGAGATTGTTGTTTCTAATTAACATTGACCAACAGAATATGTTGTTCTAAGATCTCCAAAAGGATTTAAGCCATCCATTGCTAGAGAAATTCTTGCATTCCTTGGTTCATTTCTGAAATGTGGCCATTTTACCTCAATATCTTTCCAATATTTACTATCTGCAACCATACGCATGACACCATCTTGGCTCCTCCCTTGTGAATGATGATCCATATATTTTTCCAACTCCTTGCATTTGAACATTCTCTCAAACCTTGGCTTTAGTGGAATGTGTCGTAATACTTTATAAGGAACCTTCTTGGATAATTGATCTTGATGATACCTATTTGTGTGACACTTTGGGAATTGTTGTAAATTTTCATTATTTCCATAGTACAATATATGGTCATTTGGACATGCATCATATGTCTTGTACTCCATTCCAATGTCTTTCATTATTGAAGATACTTCTCTATGAGAATGAGGCAACTTATTGTCCTTTGGAAGTATTTTGTTTGCCAAAATTCTGCATAGTGCAACAAATGATTTTTATAAGTATACACAATATTCAAAACTTTTAAGACATCTAGAGAATTAATTTATAGGAATATCAATCCAACCTTAATATATTAGTAAAGCATGTGTTTATCAGTCCATGTATAACCTTCAATTTCAACAACAACATAAGTGTCACCAATATAGAAGCTTCAGCATTTGCATAAAGAGGTGTCCTAGCGAAATGAGCTAGGGGTGAATCAACAAATTTTTCAAAATATGTGTAGAAGTCTTGGATAAATTCATTGACACCAGCCTCATTTATCTGTGAAGTGGCTTCTTCCATAAATGTGTCTTGTCCTTCATCTTGAGAGTCGCTATTATCAATATCATCCATTGGTTCTTCACGAATATTGGGAATTGGAAGTGGCTTTTCTTAAATAAAAAATCAAATGAAATGATCAATAATAATGTATTAAATAATGTGCATATTTATTTATTATAAGAATAACAATTTTTAATTATAATGTACCTCTTATATATAAACTCCATGTTCCAATCTATGGATACCAACAAGCCTTTGCTTCTTTAGTTTCCTATTTTTGCATATTTTGCAACTGGAATATATCATTTCATTGAAGTATTCATTTGTACCTGGAGTAGGTCTTGTTTCCCATTCATGTGAATATTCAGATGACGATGTGCTATTTCCATGAATGCAACATGTTTTTTAAACAATAAGACTGTAATTTTTAATTTGGGTATTACTTATTTTTCAAGAGAACATGACCAATGAATAAACCTAGGGAGTGAATATATGAATATGTAGTTTTTTAGTGTATATTTTGGCTCTTTGATCACTTGATTGTTTGTACTTTTGTTTTTTTGTTGTTTCAAGGTAGTGTTTAGTGCTTCTGTAGGAATTAGATATGAAAAAAATTGAGAACTAGGTTCAAAACCCTGAACAAAACTCTACCAATGTGTTGAGTAAGCATTGAAGATCTGTCCAACACTTTGAGGCAAGCTTATCAGAGTGTTCCAACAAGCATTTAAATAGTCACAAACAAACTTTTGAAGTATCATTTTAAAGTTATTTCTAAAAACAAATCCAACCTCTAACTAAATCAACAACATAAATAATACAAATACCAAAAGCAACATAAATACCTGGTTTGCCATTTTGTATAGAATAATGTAATAGAAATCTATGAAGAAAAGTTTGTGGACACTAGTTAGGATCATTACATAAATAAATGTTGAAATATATGACAAGTAGGAACTTTACCAATTGGATAATCCTTTGAAGACCCCTAAGGTTAGAGAGGGATATAATATAGCTATGGAAAAGAATGAAGTTGAATATGGAGCATACCAGGAAAGCATTTTTATTGTTGATGGCATAACTGATGCAAGTCCAATTAGAGAACAATTGTTTGATATGGACAACAACGAAAAACATGAGTGATTCATTGACCCTGCCAAAATTGAGGGAAACAATGGCCAGGAAGCTGGAGAGACCCAAAATTTCAAAGTTGGAGAAAATATACAGATTGTGGTGAGAAAGCAGGAACCTTCCCAGTTTGATACTCCATTGAGGATCCCTGAGGTTACGAAGGGATATAATATTTCTCCTTGTTTAAGCACCTGATTTGGCATGGACTCCAGTATTCCATCCAAAAGTTCAGGAACTTAGAAAAAGTTACAATATATCCCCTTATTGAAGTATGAATGAATCTCTTCTAGAAGACAAGGATCTGTGCAATCAGCAACTTTCCTTGGATAATCCATTGAAGAGGCTTGAACATGCCGAGGGACCAGAATATGATACCCTAGTGAAAAATCTTGAGCTTATAGAAATTGATGTGACATCAGAGACTGAATATTTGTCGCTGCATGTCCCATTTGGAGACCAGGTGTGTGTCATGGAGAAGGATGCTATGTTTTTGGATGGGACAGATCATTCTGAAAGTATTATCCTCACATAAAATCCTGTAGAATTTGGAGAAGTAGCTGAGGGTTATACTATTTTGGATGATATGAATGTTCCTATTAAATGGAATTCAAGAAGAACCAAACTTGTAGACATAATACTAACTTTGAGCAATAGATTACAAAATTTGCAATTGGACTTACAAGGACCATTCCCTATATTGTTGATAAGGAAAATTTCCATATTATATGTGATTTTATCTTGCTGGTAAAAGCAAGTTGTGTGTGATAGGGACCTATTTCATGCTAAAGAATTAGAGTCTAGTGCCAAACACATGATCACATATCCAAGCAAAAGATCATCCTAGTGCATCTCCTAGAATTGTAGATATCAAGTGACACAATGTGGCCATTTATTGCACAGAAGTTGAATTATATGGCAATGAGCCAATGGGGAGTGCATTTTCATAAAAGGATGACCTCATTTCTCAAAACACACCAAAACAAACTAAGATTGTTACAATGTTGTATGTTGGGTTAGGGTGCAACACTATCATGTTATAAGACACAATTGCATATAAAAGGTTATACTCCATTATTAATTTAAATTGTGATGCTAATTTACAACTAATTATTGAATTTTTTGCATTACAACACTAAAAATAAAATATAATTGAGTGAAAAAGGTGGAACCAACATCACAAGAAAAGCCCAATATGGTATGTTGTCCTCTTGAAGAAACCAACCATGTCAAATGTGAGGAATATCAAGAGGGGATGAATGTAGAAAAACCCCTGAATCTTGCATAAATGGTGAGGATCCTAAAGTAGAAACACTCTTAAATCTTGCAGAAATAGTGAGGATCCTAAAAGAAATACTCTAAAGCTACGTGATAGATAATGAAAGGATAATCCAAGAGAGAGAAATACCATTAGAATTGAGTGCATTGTTGCTAGAAAATATCTGAAATTCAAAAGAAATTGCAACAAAGACCTAATGATACCAATGATTAATTTCAAAGATAAAGATTGGTTGAGAGGTTAAAAAACACATATTATCTACAAATAAAATGAGGAAAATCACCTCCATAAAAATACACCATGCTAAAAGGATAGATACATCTAGTAACAAATCATTATTTGATTCGTCTGAGGTTGGGATAGTCAATTCATATGAGCTTCTTGGAAATGGTTCCAAGAGTGAATTACATAAGAAAAATAAAAATAAGCATTCTTGAACAAAAATTCCTTGAAGGAGAATAGATTCAAATCCCAATAATGCAAGACTTTAGGAAATGGTACCAAGATGAGTTTCTTAGCCAAGATAAAACTATAATAGAAAGATATAACTGTGAAAAATACTAGATAGTTACTTGCAAAACAAGAAACAAGAGAGAATAAAACCACTAAGAAATTAACTAATGAACGAGAGAGACAATTCAAATTTCTAATAAAATCTAATAATATGTTATTGATGAACATGAATGCAATATATAGACTTTTCTAGAGACCAATTAATTCAAATTAGGTTGGGGTTCCATGTTCATGCAGTAGTATAATTCAAAAGTACTTTCCCTAGTTGGAAAACACGTTAAATTATACTCACAAACCCAAATATACCCTGAAAATAATCCTAATGCCTACATCTATACCACGAAAGTAATCCCAATTCCTACAGCTATACCAATGAATACAGCTACACAAGGAAAATAATACCAATGCCAACATATTTTGCAAGGGAAATACATCAAATTGAAAGGAAAATACTTGTGGAAAATAAACCCTTTGTTGTCTTCCTTGAAACTTCTAGCTCAGCTTCGAGTTCCTTTGCAAAATAACAGTGAAAGCCCCAGCATATAAAAACTAAAACAATTTGGAACCAAAAAGATTTTCGGCCTCTACACCAAAGAAGTTTAAGTGGTTTCAGCTATCTTGTTTCCATTTTAAGCGAGCTTGTTTCCATTTTAAGATGGCCTAGCCCGCTGTTTCCTGCTATTTCCCACTCAGTCGGCGCCCATGTCTCCCACTTTTCCTAAGAATGAGGGTCTTAAAATCTATCTCCTGCCACCCATGAATAAATGAGTATGTGCTCTACTGCCGTTGGGCCTCATGCCCTTAATGCCCATCACAAAAACACTAGTCTCGTGGCTCTCAAACATTGGTGTTTGTCTCTCCATTTTCTCTAAAAACCCTCCATTGCAATGGGGCAAATCGAGGAGGAACGTTTGTTTGATGATGAGGAGGAAGGTTTGGTTGTAGAAGCAAAGGTGTTGGTCCATTGCAGTGTGGAGGAAGGTTTGGTTGATGAAGATGTGGCACCATGTTCTTTTTAGGATAAATTATGATTCTGTTCTACTTAAATGTCTTGAAGAATCTGAAGCTAAAAAGTTTTGCAGGAACTCCATGATGGGCTAGTAGGCGGACACTATGCTGGAGATGCTACTGCACATAAAATCTTACAAGCAGGATATTACTAGCCCACATTATTTAAAGACTCGCACAATTACGTGAGGAAATGTCAAATCTGCCAAACTACTGCCAGGAGACAGAAGAAACCCTTCTTGCCATTACAACCAGTCAACATTGAGCAACCTTTTGATCAGTGGGGATTGGACATAATAGGTGAGATCGTTCCTCACTCTTCTAAGCAGCATAGATATATTCTTACAACAATAGATTATTTTACTAAATGGGTAGAAGCAGTTCCACTCAAGACGGCTAATGCTGAACATATCATTGAATTCATAGATCAATTTATAATCACCAGGTTTGAATTTCCTTTCGCTTTAATGTTTGAAAATGCATCATACTTTTCTGGAAATACAATGACTGAATTTGCACTTAAAAGAGGTTTCAAACTTAAATATTCTGCCAATTACCCACAGGGAAATGGGTTAGCTGAATCTACAAATAAAAACCTAATCAGGATTATCAGATGAACGGTTGACCAAAATCATAAAAATTGGCATAAATCTTTAATATACGCTTTATGGGCAGATCGAATAACGCAAAAAGCCTCCATTGGAACTTCTCTGTTCAATTTAGTTTATGGAAAAGAAGTGGTTCTCCCGACGCATTTAGCAATCCCCTCTTTGTCTTTAGTTCAGTATATTGATGAAGTACCAACTTCCTCCTTACAGCTGAGGCAAATGGAAATAATTAAGTTAGAAGAACAACGAGAACAGGCTAAAAGAACTCATGCTCATCATCAAGCATTAGTAAAATCCTCTTTTGATTCAAACATGATGATCAAAAAAGATTTTCAGGTGGGAGATCTAGTTTTAAAATGGGACAAGGCTCATGAGGAAAAAGGAAAACATACAAAATTTCAACGAATGTGGCTTGGTCCTTTTCAAATTGTAGAAGTCATAGGTCCGTCCACTTTTATGTTGTAGGATTTAGCATGAAAAAGAGATTCTTTACCTGTTAATGGTCAGATCTTAAAAAAATATATTCCCTAGAAGATTACTCTTTTATTTTGTAGATTAGATTTTTATTTTCATAAAACCAGTTGTGAATGCTTACATTAGGACTTTACGCTTGTATAAATAGCAAATATTTTGGAAAATTGATCTTTATTGTAGAAAGATACATTTAAAGACTCTAGCCTAGATATGATACTAGTTTCAACTTCATAAAATTTGATGAAACAACCTTTAGTGAGAAATTGTTTTTTATCAGTGTAATGAAAGGTATCAATAACAAAATAAAGGTTCTCTGTAGAACAGCTCTTTCCAAAAATCTACTATTGTCATCCAAAGCTCTCTTAAGGAAACAATGACTTCCTCCCTACTAAGGAAATCACAACTTTCATAGGAACAATCCAAGGATACACTTCATCTTAAAGAGTGAGAGGTCTCATCACGAAGGGGCTTATCATAATCACATATATTATAACTTGCTGACTTTGCCAATACTGCAAACCACAACAGGGCAATGTCTCAAGATTGTTGCAATCAAAAGACAAGGGGTCTCATCAAGAGCCAGCTTGTTCAGTAAGTTATAAATCAAGTGAATGACTGTGTCATAAATTGGCTATCAAACCAAGACATTTCTCTTTAAGAGTAAAAGAAAATCAAAAGCAATAAGTGTTGATATGGATTCTTCTTTGAGAATTGTAGTTTTCTTTATGTAGGATTCAGGATCATTGTTGGGTAACAGGTAACCCTATCGAGGATATGAACGTCTGCTGGCAGCAGAGGCTCTACCTACGACAAATGAGCATATTTAAAACTGATTTACAAATAATCCTTTGTTTTATCTTTATAAAACCAAGTAATGACTGATGTAAATACAAGGACTAGCTTGAGGAAGTAAATAATCAGAGTTGAAAATAGTTGAAACAAAATATCATTGACAGGTTAGAACATAATGTACTTTATCTTTCTATAATAAAGTTTAATTTTCTGGAAACTTTTATGTTTTGGAAGTATAGAAAATGCGAAAGAACAACAGAGATAACTGGTTCTTCCAAGTGAATCGCCAATTGTTGTGGCCACCAACAACCCCCGTTTTTATTTAGTGTTGTGACTAATACTAAATAAATGGGGACCCTTAGCTAAAATTAAAAAAAATCAATTAGTGATTGTATTTCCTTTTCAATAAAACTTACCATCGTAAACTTAAGAAAATACCTTTGAAAATATCTAAAAAACTTAAGTTTTGTGATGAGGGAAGACAAAATCACTCCTTAAAGGATATCGTATCGCAGAAAAGATAATAGCATGCCTACTTACAAGCTAAACTCTAAAATCATGAGAATGCAATGTGAAATTACATAAGGATAAACATATATCGCATCGCATGCCTTAGAAGCACACTTATAATAAAAAACTGTAGAAAACGTCGATATGCGATAATGCATATCGCAAAATCGCCCCTCCCAAGAAAATGCTTAACACAAAACATGCAATATTGCGATATTGCAATTATGCGATATTGCGATTATGCGATGTTACGACCATGCGATACTGCGAAATTGCGATAATGCGACAAAACGATCTTACAATAAGACGACAGAACGATCTTGCGATCTTGCAATTTGCGATACAACGATCTACGATATTGCAAAGCAAATTGCAAAATCATCTCATCACAAATTTTTCTGGTCCATTATTCAAGGAAAAGTGTTTCCATTAAACGAGACTGGTTATGTGCTTTAATGCTCATTAATGAAATAGTTACCAGTTATTAATGAAATCTAGTTTTGAGTTTATCAAAGAGCCAGTTCACGTAAGGTGGCATATTTTTCAATGTCTTCGGCAGTCAAAGCATTCCCCTCGTTATTTATTGTCATTACTCTCACCTCACTTGTAAACTGCAGGAACAAAGGACAAAAGGTTATACAAAGAAGTGTATAGGAAGCTATGGTGAAAATAGGCGAGGCACTGATATCTGAAGATAGAGAAAAGGCACCCTTGCACAAAGACACAGGATGCAACAGAAACACGGGTATTTTCACCTGGGAAGGCATACATAATCTACTTGAGGAAATAAATCCTAAAGTAATGGGATTTACGGCTACTACAGGCTCATCAAGGTTGTCTGAAGCATCAATTGCAGAGTTAGCTTGTTCATTCCTGCACCAGAGAGTAGCAAGGCCCAAAATTCTCCCCTGCACAGAATTGGTTAAAGGAATACTAGACAGCGCTGACATCAAAGACAGGTAGTTTAGGTCCCAAGGTCAAGAGCTCTCGGAACCATTATTTTCACAAAATTTCAAATTTACATCCGCTACAAGAAAACATGCAGGAGGCAAAAATTTCACTAAGGAAGCCCCAATTAAGAAATAAAGGCAGTTTCCGATGCACGATTAGCGCCTAGCGCTAATCGCGCATCGTTGGGTAAAACTTCTCGAAATGGAAAGCCTCTAATTACTCAGTCTCCTGTAAGCCCCGTACCGAAAAGATGGTGCCAGCTCTTGTTGATTCCATTTTTGCAGCACATTTAAAGGCTGAAGTCAGCCAACTGACTCTTCTCAAGTAAATGTTGAATGCTTGTGACATTAAGGAGAAAATACAGAAATAGCTAGTTTTAGATTTAATTTTAGAAATAGTTTTATTTTATTTTCCCTAGAAAAAGGAGAGTCATTTAAACCGTATCCTAAATTTTTGTAAATAAGTTATTTTTAGATATAGTTAGTAGTAATTTAAACCCTTCTCATGCATTTAGAGAAGGGTCCAGAAATTTATCAAAAACTTGTCCTCAGAACATGCACTTTTGCACCCTCCGAGGAGGTTTTGGTGAATGAATGGAACAAGATTTATTGATTTTTGCATCTGATATCTGCTACTGATTTTGCACTTCTGTACTCTTAGTTGATGTTGGATTCAGAAGAGATAAATCGCTATCGCTTGAAGCTCATGAATAGAACTAGTTATAAATGGTACTTTTATCTCTTAACTGTTTCTATTTCTTGTCTTAAAGTGATATTTAAATTCAATTATTTATATGTTAATGCTTGAATGCCTAAGTTATCATTTGGCACTTTTGTACGGTGATAGCTATTTATTTATGCTTGATATATGAACAACTTATTATGTGATATGTTTTTCGCAACTGTTTCGCCTAACTTTTTATGCGAAGTGGTTCATCTATATTGAATTCTTTTCTTATAACAGTTTAATGATCTTTATTATTGATTGTTATCTGAAATCATTTTAGATTGCATAACAGAAGAATCATACCCCGGGTTAGTATAGATTTAGATGTTGTTGTTTTTTTAGAATACAATTACATGTCATTAGATTAGAATTAGAAGTAGATCACCTCAATTAGAATCTTTTAAAGCCAGGAACATCAATTAATATTACACACACACACAAATTGGGAAACTGGTCCCATTATCCCCAGTCAGACCCGCTATACCAAACGGAAAAGGAGCTGCCAACCGAGGTCAACACCAGGCGGGTATCCCCCTTGATGTTGACCCGATTTTTGGGGCTTCAACAGAATGATAGATCTCGAACAGAGCATGATGATGTTGTCGGGGAGGGATATATCATTGTGGAGGGATGGATTTAGTTTCTAAAAGGGTCTCAACTCAATCTACCCAGTTGGATGGATCGTTTATCTCAGATACATTGAGATTGGTTAAATTCAGCTTATCGAGTTCATGAGGGTAGGAGAGGGAGGCGAAATAGAGATGGGAAGCTTAATAACCATCTAGAAGGAAAATATATGCCTGCATTTAAAGGTAAAGGGAATGCTAGGGGGGTAATTTGATGCAAACAAAGGGTGAATTATGCTTCCCTGAATGGAAATCATGAGACTGTGTTTAAGATTCACCATAAATGATAGTTTTGAGAGTGATTTTGCAGAGAATGAACCATGCTCATTGGTGGGATGGCATGACCATGCTTATTGGATGCTTATGGGTAGATTTAAATAAATTGCATTAGATTGTCCTAGTTCGAGTGGTTTATACCATAGAATTGTGCAATCAAATAATGTCGCATCATCAAAATGATTTGTGAACAATTTGGTGGAATGCAAATGGGAGAGACAATAGTTTACCCATATCCATGAGATCCATTACCGATTTACCTTGTACCAGAAGTAGTTGATCCACCACCATAAGCCCCCGATAATATGATCTTACACGCAGCCAATCAATTAACTCTTTTAGTACCTTTTAGAGAGTTTTTCCTTATGGCTATGTCCCACTTCCATAATCCATTGCTATGTTTCAACATGCTTTGTTGATTTTATGTTATGGAAAAGCTAATAGATCATTTTCAATAGGTTGGTCAACATAAGTGTGGATCCAACCTTAGCCATAAGTGAGAATGATGAGTCACAAAGATAGGGTAAGTTTTGAGACTCTTCTTCGAAGGATCTAGCTCTAGCTTTATGGAATTTATTGGGCTTCACTCATTACCTTTGAATACGACTATTCTCCTATCATGGGGTTTAAGCACATAACCATTGAAGGTAGTCGATAAAGTTTCTTTAGTGAATTGTCGCATCAATAGCCCATAAAATAGATTTTTGGGGCTCTGCACTGTGAGTCTAGCATTGAAAATTGAGCCATAGAGATAGGTGAGAGCTATGCATATCTCACTAAAGGTATTTCAAGAAGTTATTAGTCTATTGGCTATAGAATTAGACTCTTTTTATTTGTAACTTAGGGAAATGGAAAATTTGTGGAGACAAGCTCCATCCTCCTTCTTTCACCGAGGCATGTCAATGTTCATGTGATAGAAGTTTGGGGTAATGGTTACATACAGACTACTAGGAATACCATGTAGCAGGATGCCCATCTCCAGGGAATTTCACAGGTGTCAAAGTTGGTTGAATTGCTGCTAGATTGGCTGAACAATAATTGTCATGTGCAAAATTGCATATGTCATGAAAAAAGACTCATCTTGGAACAGGTGAAAGAAAGTGAGAGGCTTGTCAAAGACCTGATAAACAAGGATACAATCCTCAAATGAAGAAGGCACTTCTGGTGCACTTTTCAAATTTATTTTGGTCCAAGGAACTGACACATGATGAAGTAGTCATTGCTATGCAAATTTTGATTCTTCTTATGTTGGTCCATGCCTTTCAAAATGGTCACGCTATTGATTCTTCTATTATAAAAACTATTGTTGAAAAGATGATTGATCCACCTAAAAGGATAAGTGCAGAATACAGTGAGCCCTTAAAGACAAAGTTTTTGCAGCTAGCAATGCACTTGTTGAAGTATGTCCTTAATGATCTTATGGAACGTAAAAAGGAACTTGAAAATTTAGTGGAAAACTATCTCACTCAAAAGGAAAGTGCCAACAAGTCATGTGCCTTTGTTATCTTTTTCCAATATCTCCAGGCTCATGAAGTTCTTGTGAAAACCATACTTCACACATTTCTTCAGATTTAAAAAATGTCCCAACCAGAGAACAAGGATATAGTTAACCGAGCTCTACATATATTCATACCACAACTATCACATATATTTCTCTTCATAGGAAGCAAGATACCTCTAAGGATCCATTATATGAAGGGAATACTAGTTAAAGAGTGCCATTCAATTTCTAATTTGGTTCACATTTTCCAGCTTACTTACGGCATTCAAACTTGTTTTATAGCTACCAAGCCCAAATTGTGTCATAGATGCTAAATTTTCTCTGTCTCCTTGGACTATATCAAAACACTCCCCCAAGAAGAAACATCTAGCTATAGAGCTCATTGGGCTTCTTGTTGCATGGGAAAAACAAGATCAAGCAGAAGCACAGGAAACATCAGACACAGAGGGGCATGTTCAGTCTATGGATATGCCACTTTTGACTCCAGTTGTAGGAGGTTACATGATCAGAGTAAGAGTACATGCAAAACATCCATCTGATGCTTCAGGATTTCTAGATTCTTTGACCAAGAAAGTTTAAAAATAAAGTGGCCTTCCTAATTTTGAACCCAAGGATAAAGAAATGTCTACAATATACAAAGAGATGTTAAAGCTGCTCTCGAAGGCTTTGGAGGTTTGGCCAGTAGTTAATGTAAAGCTCAATAATTTGGAGGCTATAAATTGTTCACAAGAAAAAGATTATGGTAGGAAATCCTACATCTAAAATATATTTCCCTTAGAACTATCACAAATTGAATGAGATCCCCATACAAGAACCAAAAAAGGGGGTAAATGTTTTGGAAAGATATATCATCTTCTTACCATTTAATTGGATCTTACCTAATTTGGAAAGTAGGAAACAAGGTTGGCATCCATGTGGCTACAAATTTTTGGATAGGGAAAGACGTACACTACAAAATCCCAAGTCATCTCATGAAGCATGTTAAGCTTTAAAGGCATTTATCACTTAGTAGATCTATATTTCCCACAAACTCACCAATCCCTATATTAGGTCTAGAGTAGTAATATCAACTTGGGGCTAATACGGTCAACAACAATCCAATGGGAGGAGATGAGGCTTCAACCAAATAAGGCTAGAATCAAGAGAAGGTGAGAAGAGGATTCAAATGCTTGGAGTGAAAATCCAACCTAGGGTACCTACTCAATTAGATTGGCATATGAATTGATTTTTAACCACCAAATCTATCTGCTTCACATAGTTGGCACTCAGAAATACCATTTTCACATGCAATAATATTCGATGCAAAATTTTGGAAGGCCCAATGAAGTGTCCCCTACATGAAAGAGAGATGGTAAATCACTTGTTCATAAATTGCCACTTTTATCTAGAGGTTTGAAGCACCATTGGGACACCTTCCATTTTAAAGGAAACTAGGTAGGGAATTCCCTAAAGCAAGCCCCTCATTGTATTATTGTCTAGTCAATTTAACGTCTTAAATTGCTCTACATAAATTATCAATCCGGGTATCATAAACTGATGAAGTGTGGTGCACCATATGTGCTTAGTTAACCTTTTTCTTATTTCGTTGTTTTATAGTTTATGTTGTTTTTGGAGTTTTGTTCTTGTTGGTTTCCTAAAGTGTCTAATGCAAATGGAAATCCTATTCTAAGGTCTTAAGAATACTTTTAAAGGTCAAGTATGGATAGAGATTTCAAGACAAGGTTTATGTCCCTTATGGTAACTTCCAAAACTTAACACTTCAAAAGATCTCAAAACATGTTATTGATCAAATCAATACTTGAACAAAAGTGTAAATTTGCAGCTACCTAAATCAAATAAAAGATGAAATACTGATCATGAAATCATTGTCTCTGCTGCCCATCTAATTACAGAAATAAAATCTAAACTATTGCACTCAAACAAACCAAAAATTGCAAACTAACGAAAGCAAGATCAATTTACTTCACTTATAATCCGATAGCTCACCAAGTAGCTTTTCGAGGTTAAGCCATGGCTCTGGAGATAACATCAAATAACATGAAGAATTGATATCTAAATTACCTCCTTGCAAATTAATGAAAGCAAAATCAAATCACTTCACTTATAGTCCGATAACTCGCCAAGTAGCTTTTCGGTGTTAAGCCATGGCTCTGGAGATAACGTCAAATAACATGAAGAACCTGATATCTAATTGCAAAAATGAAAGTAAAATCAAATTACTTCACTTATAATCCGATAGTTCGCCAAGTATCTTTTCCGGGTTAAGCCATGGCTCTGCAGATAACGTCAATAACATGAAGAATTTGATATCTAACCTAGCTAACAACAGCAGATAAATAAGACTGAAATCAAGGCATAATTGAAATTGAAAATCTTAAGAAAAAGTTCAGCAGAGAGGCAAATCTCATGTCACTATTTGATCCAAAAACATGTAAAGAAAAACTAATCTACAATCAACCGCCTGAACACACTTACATGAATTAAAATTACATGAATGGAAAATCTAATCTATCAAACTTGAAAGCAATCAAACAACATAATGAAATCAAAGCAAAGTTACAAAATAAAATCTACTCTACCTTACATTCTAATATGCTCCATGACATCTACTTCACATCTCCTTCCATGTTGAGAACATCAAAGCTTTATTCAAGTTCTTCAAAATTACAAAGTACAACAAAGCTCTTCAAAGCTTTCAAAAGCTATCAAAGAAGAACTACAAGTTCCAAGCTAAGCTAAAACTAACAAGCTAGCAAATGAAGGAGAGAGATCTCCTATTTATACAAAAAGATGAGAAGCCATCTCATTAATGAGAGTCCATGAATCTCTCCCTCTACCTCTATAGCCCTAATCGAAATAGGAACTAATAAGACACATGTCCTTTTATAGTTTCAATACAATTAGGAGATGTGACACATATCCTCATGATCCCATGATTCTCTCCACTCAAATTCGAATTTGGCCTTAGGGTGCCACATAAAGGTCTTCTAGAAGCCTTCTTTTGACCTACACATGTCAACAATCTCAACCCACTTGTTAGGTATAAGCATATGCACATTATTTTCTAATTTTTAACCACAAATTCACTTAAAAAGGCTAAGAATTAATAAAATTTGGAAAAACATAAATGTGGCCCAATGATAATGAAAGTGGGATGAATGTGGTGCAATAGTAGTGAAATGGAGGTGATATAATGGACATAATAGTGAAAGTGTAATCGAAATGAATGACATTTTCAAGACCCAACATACCCCCCAACTGAAGTTATTGCATGTCCTCATGCAATATATATTACATTAACTCCTTTGAACCTTGAGCCTTGGCTTAACTTTTCATGATATCATTTGATAACTTCATTTTTTTATTTTTTTTGCAAAGTGTTTTACTTGAATTGCAACATGGTTGGTTCTTGTGTTACAACCATTTTTTTGTTGTTGCATTCTATTTTGATCTTTGAACTTTGCATAATGATATTTTGATTATTGTTGCAAATTATATCTTTATTATATTGCATGATGGTTGGTTCTTGTGTGACAACCATGATTTTGTTTGTATCTAATTTATCCTTTAAGCACTTTTTGAAAAGCCATTGTATGCTCATAATAACAATGTAATAGTTAATATATGTTGGAAGTATGTGGGCTCTTGAATATGATATGGACATGGCAAGATATGAAGATGAATGTATTCCCCCCCAACTGATGGCATTGGCAATTTTATGCAATGATGAAGAGAAATGTTTTTCCAACAATTATCATTCTGGCTTTTTATGGAATTTTATGGTCAAAGGTTAGAAAATGATGTACCTTCACTTACCCTTTGGAATGGATGAGTTGTATGTGTGGTGGCTAAAAAATTCTGATCATATTTTTCTTCAAGTGACTGAAAAAGAAGAGTCATGGATAAAAAGTTAAGATGACTTTTTATTGCTTCTACTAAAACTTGTTGAATCTGCTCCAAAATGCTGAAAATAATAGTCTTCATGTCTTCAAAACTCATTGGCACAATTCCTACTATGTAAAAATATGTTCTGATGTTGAAGATAGTAGAAAATTGTTGACTTAGTGACCATTAATGGATGCCACTAGTCAACACGAGAACTCTCACCATTGATGACAATGAGAATCAAGATGCCCAAACACATCTTGCTCGGTACGAATGAATTTGCCGATGTCGATTCACCTAGAAGATCTAACAAACAAGGGATATTAATGTATTCCCATTGTTTTTTAGCATGAGAACTTGCCATTAAGGCATGCAAGCCTCAAGGTGTATTTACAAGGAACTTAGACTCAAAGGACTATGGACTCAATAATTTGCATTGAAGCAAGGCTTATTTACGGAATGAAAATGACAGGAAAGGGAAGATGAAAATGGAAAATGGCAGTGGAGAGCAGAAATGGTAACGGGCAATAAGCATGTGAATGAACCTCTTGCTTTTATTTGTGGGTTATGAATGGAAAAAAAGAGATGGAAAGTGTATGTGAATGTAAATGGAAAATATGGAGTGAAATGAGGTGAATGGTTTATTATGAGGTATGGATGTGATGGAGACAATAGTATATGAAAGTTTTTCAAGTGTTTGGATCTGATTTTGCATCAGCATATTTTCTCTTTGTTTCTGATCATCCTCTTATGAAACAAATTGGTCTCTTAGAGAGACACCATTCTCTTGTAGTCATTTGTCCTTCCTCCTAGAACCTGCAAAAATAACTAATACTTCTTATGCAATGAAATGTAAGATTATCAAAGGAGAGAGGTGATTAATCTCTCTAGTTATGATATTTACACACAACACTAAGAATTTGTATTAATGAAACAAGTTCTCAAAGGAAAAATAAAAAAAAGTTATACCTGCTTTAGAATTGGTGCCCCAAGTTGAATGTTGCTTCTTTTCAACAATTTATTTCATTATTTATTTTTTCAAACTCTATTGATGAATTTCTCTTTGTGTACATCTTGTTGAGATCTTTCCAATGATACTTGAATCATCAAAATCTGATTTTGTATGAGAAAGTTATGTTGATTTGAACAATGACATTTTTCAACCGCGAAATTGGAGAACAACTGCGGAATTGGACTTTAGCTGCAAAATGTGCATGGTTTCTGTAGCTAAAAATCTTGAATAAAGAGTTAGCCATTCATCCCTCATCATCAGTCCAAAATTAATCAATACCTTCAGAAAAGTGAGCAAATAACTTATTCATTTCATTGATTCAAAATTATTATTTTTTTTCTTAACATGCAGCGACTTAGTGTCGCGACTTAGTGGTAACACACACCTTGACTTCCCTTTGATCGGGGTCTTTTCCATCGACTTGGATACAATGAATAGGACACCATCCATGTACTGACATTTTCCTAGCTACCCATGTGGTTTGTTTCGTCTCTTGACACCTATAACCTATAAAAGTATGAAAATGGCTACGGAATTGCCAATTAGCTGCGGAATTAGGTTGCATTCTATAGCTAAAAGACAGTGAACCATCAGTTTTGATTTTTTTTTTTATTTTTTTTTTTACAGAGGATTATTCTACAGACCAACTACTGTAACACTCGAACTTGTTTTGGATTTGACAATTCTCAAGAAACCATTTCCCAAAATTTCATAGTTGTTGAATGAGATAGCCATGGTCTTCTGTATTTCCTTTAATAAAGTTTCGGTTGTTTTTGGTTCAGGTATGCATATAATGAGCCATAGCTCATGTTTAAGACAACTCCTAGGAATATTAAGGTGACGATTATGAAAACTACAACACTAACTACCTACATGGGATTCATTCCGCTCCGTGGTATACGTAAAGTAGCCAACTCCCATAAGATCACACCAAATCTAAAACTCTGTAATGTGGAAAAAAAGAGAAGAGTCGTGTGATTTTTGGATACATATAATCAGCCGTAACTGAAATACGATTCAGGAGAGAAACCGCTAGTCATGAAAGTCAAGATTCAATGCCAAGAAGCTCCATGCCATGTCTATCAATCGGTTCCGAAGAGTCGTATCCATCCAGTTCACGTAATGGAGTGAATCACTAAACAGAGTCGTATTCAATTGGGATTGTTGTTAATAGGTGTTAATGAGTTATAGATGAGTGGCAATAAAATCAAATTAGAATTCCCTTGCAGAATTAAATCACAGCTTGTTCATTAATTAAAATCTGTTTTTCTTCACGCGACAAGCAAAAAGAGGCTTCAGAGAATCGAGAAATTCTCTTAAACCGCCATGAATTTCTTAAAACCGTTTCTTGGTTATTTAACTGGCCCCATCCCTGAAAAAACCCATGTTTTATTTTTTCCTAATTCATTTTCATTTGGCCGAATCATGCATTTAAAGTTTGACATTTTTACTGTTCTACGTTTTTGTGAATTACTGCTTCTGTAAAATCAATTTCAGAAAAAATTTGTTTTCATATGCAATCAATAGCAAATGAATCAGTTAGTTTCAGTTTGTTTTCAGATGCAATCAAAAACAAATGAATCAGTGAGTTTCAGTTTGTTTTCAGATGCAATCAATACCAAATGAATCAGTCAAGGGAGGGGATACTGTAAAAAAAAAAATCTTTGCGAGCCTTCCAACTGCAGAATTTTTATTGTATATGCCTGACTACAACAATCTGCTTCTTTTCATGGTGTTTCCAAATTTCCTTCTAAATCCTAAGGACAACAATCACTTTAAAAGTTTCTTCTTTGGTTATACAATTTCCAGCTGATTCAAATGATTTTACTCTTAATTTAAATGAGTGTTCTCGAAATGAAACTTGAATCTTCGTTACTGCCTCAGTAGTAATGCGAACATTAGCAAGAGAATCTCTCATAAAGAGTTCATCTTCTTTTAGATTCTCAAAAGTTTCAAACTCATTAAAATTAGTCGTTTTCCTTGGTTCATTGTTATTATACAGTGTAAGTTTTGACATGTGAGTTGTCAATGCCTTTTCTGCAAGATATCCAATTAATCCTTCATACCATTTCTTTGAAAACCAGATTAGCAGAAGTCCAACCAGATTCCAAAAATGCAGAGTTTTTATTTTAACACAACAATCCATGCAATTTTATTTATTTGATTTATTTATAAATGTTTTTGTAGGTTTATTTCAAGGCAAAAGCTTTAAAGAAGAATGCAGATTTTCTACTGAGGCCAGAGTGAAAGCTAGGATTGAAGACAGCCATAGATTGTTTTCCTTTTTTTCAATTGTGAAATTTATAAGAAGGATTAATGATTTTCAATTTCAGGAAGCAAAGACTTCAAGTAAAATATACTAAAAACAGGACTTTGTCTAAAGTCTTAAGCTGATTTTTTTTTTTCAATATGGGCTGGGTGACTAGGATAGCATCCATGTTGGGACAATTCTGGAGATGCCCATGTGGTCGGTTTCTTCATTGGATGCCTGTAACCTGCTAAACCTTGAAATTAGCTGCATAATTCATAGTTAGCTACAGAATTAGGCTGCATTCGAGAGCTAATTTGCAGAATCTTATTAAAACAAGACACAGTGTTTTGAGGACCACTACAAACCATAACCAGTCAATCTTGGACAACTGAACCTATCAAAGAAGTTAGGTTTCATTTTTTTTTTTTTATTGAATCAATTGAAATGATGAAGTTTATTTTATCTCCTTTTTTTTTTTGAACATAACAATTCTTTTTCTGATCCTCTAGATCACATAAAGTGTAGGAGGAGAGCATACTGAAGAATTATTAAATTTTTTTTTTTATAACAATTCTTTTTCTGATCCTCCAGATCACACAAAGTGCAGGAGGACAGCATACTCAAGAATTATTAAATTTTTTTTAGATGTAAGAAATAAGGTATCCTAATTACACTTCCCCGGCAACGACGCCAAAATGTCTAGTTAATTTAACGTCTTAAATTGCTCTACATAAATTATCAATATGGGTATCGTAAACTGATGAAGTGTAGTGCACCATATGTGCTTAGTTAACCTTTTTCTTACTTCGTTGTTTTATAGTTTATGTTGTTTTTGGAGTTTTATTCTTGTTGGTTTCCTAGAGTGTCTAATGCAAATGGAAATCCTATTCTAAGGTCTTAAGAATACTTTTAAAGGTCAAGTATGGATAGAGATTTCAAGACAAGTTTTATGTCCCTTATAGTAACTTCCAAAACTTAGCACTTCAAAAGATCTTAAAACACGTTATTGATAAAATCAGTACTTGAACAAAAGTGTAAATATGCAGCTACTTAAATCAAACAAAAGATGAAATACTGATCATGAAATCACTGTCTCTGCTACCCATCTAATTACATAAATAAAATCTAAACTATTGCACTCAAACAACCCAAAAATGTTGGGTTGTGTTATATTCTTTCCACGTAGTTAACAGGGGGTTTGAAGGGTATCCGTAACCCCACTTTATGGGGTCTGGAGCAGCGCCACGGAAAATTTCGGTTTTGGACCCTATGTTAGGTTGGGCGGACCCACATATGGTTTTGTGCATGATTTTCGCACATGCTTTTTGGACGCGATGGTTTTTCGGTCCATGTTATTGGACGTGATGGTTTTTCATTCCATGGTATTCAATGCTTCGGCATGTATAAATATGTATTGTAACATTGAAAGGAAAATAATGAAAAATCAAGTTGGTAGTCTCGGTTTTGAGATCCAATGGGAAATCTCTGTGTATATGTGTTTTATGTGTTATGCTTTTGCATTTTTATTTTTCCTGTGATTTAGAATTCGTATGCAGGTAGAGTCTGTACGGGGTTAAAACCTACATTTGGTATCAGAGCTGTTTTGGCTTCAAGGGGACGCCTTTGTTGCTGAGGGGTTTCACTCGGGCCTGTGGTAGACCCTGTTCAGTGGGAGAT